>CAWUFW010023786.1:0-69623 GCA_963921515.1 Calotriton arnoldi | reverse complement strand
CAGATAGAGCTGTTCCTTTCCCCATGTACATTGATGTTATTCAGTAGGCACCGTTGGATTTGAGGGTCTTAGCATGGAATAGAGACACTGAGGAATTCAGAGCCCTTTTGATCATCTCAGCCTTAGATGTGGGGTTGACTGGCATGTTATCGAGAGAGGGAATTGGCCGACAGATTCAAAGGGGGTTAGTGAAGGCTCTAGATTGAGATATCAAGGCCCAAGACAACAGTGCTGGTCAGCCTCAGTCAGTGTTAAATGAGAAACAAAGGAAAGAAGTGCAGGAAGAAAGGATTCCAGGCCCAGGTTTGAGTGGCCAGTGTCAGATTTGATGGTGCCCCTTTTGGGGGTAGTTACAAAGAAAACCCCACAGTAATATTGTTTAATTCACCATTTACCGTGGCCAGAGGGAGCGTCAGTGAATTGTCCAGGAAGGTGCAACAGAGCAGTATGCCGTGGTGGTTGATTCTATTACGTTTGGGGCTGAATAGGCAAAATGTGACATTAAGTCGACATTTCACATAAGGCCGGTTCATCCAGTGGTCTTTTCTTTGCTGGGGATGCAGTTTGACGGGGCAATATATGCAATATATGCAGACAGAGTTTTGCCCATGGGTTGACTGATTTCTTGTTCTCTTTGTTAATGTTTCAGCACCTTCTTGCAATGGGTTTTGTCAAGAAGAGGTGGTCAGAGGCCTAGTTCACATTTTCTGGATGATTTCTTGGTTGTTGGGAAGGTGGTTCAGGTGATTACCGAGAAGTGTGGCCAACGATTTTGTAGCAGAAAGAATTGTGAAGTGGAGTGTGGGGCGTTCCTTGGTTCTGTGGGCTGCAACGTTCTCTGACAGCCGTCCATATGGCCGCTCGTTGGGACTACCAAGTAGTACACATAGGGAATATTGGTGGCGTAAGAGTGAGATGAGGTTGGGACAGCTGTTGCCGTTATTGGCTGAACTATTTGCGGACAGACGTCCAAATTTACTAATAATAAATCTAGTAGATAATGATCTGTGCCGCTATTGGGCCTCTCTTTGCTGAAGAACATGAAAGAGGACTTGGTGAGGCTGAATGGCCTTTGGGCTGCACGTGCATCGTATGGATTGAATTTGTTCCGAAAAGGGTCTGGTGGGATGACTAGAAACACTGTTTGTTGTGCAAGCATGGGGATAAAGAAGAAGATGCCATGGATGTCATTGAGGAGTCGCCAGGGGAGGCAGCTGCGACCCCTGGCTTGCCCCTTGTGACCCCTGGCACTGCCTTTGTGACCCCTGGCACTTCCCTTGTGACCCCTTGCCTCAGAGGTGGCAAAATCAGTGTGTAGGACAGTGGGATGGCTCTGTAATCAGTACCGTCTGCCTTTTTTCATTACAATAGTGAAAAATAGCTTATTGTTCTCTATTAGTGGAATAAAAATGGAGCACATTCAGGACGTTTGGTGGCAGCTGTGGTAAGTAAAAATGGTTTTAAATGTATGTTGTATGCAAGCTTACGGGTGAGACATCTGTGTGAGCATCTGTCTGTATCTGTAAGAATGTGTGTGTAAGTGAAAGTGAGTGAGACTCCGTGTCAAGTACTGAGTGTGATTGTGTGTACGCGAGCATGTGTCTGTATCTGTAAGAATGTGTGTGAGTGAAAGTGAGTGAGACTCAGTGTCAAGTACTGAGTGTGATTGTGTGTATGCGAGCATGTGCCTGTATGTGTAAGAATGTGTGTGTGAGTGAAAGTGAGTGAGACTCAGTGTCAAGTAGTGAGTGTGAGCATGTGTCTGTATGTGTAAGAATGTGTGTGTGAGTGAAAGTGAGTGAGACTCAGTGTCAAGTAGTGAGTGTGATTGTGTGTATGCGAGCATGTGTCTGTATGTGTAAGAATGTGTGAGTGAAAGAGAGTGAGACTCAGTGTCAAGTAGTGAGTGTGATTGTGTGTATGCGAGCATGTGTCTATATGTGTAAGAATGTGTGTGTGAGTGAAAGTGAGTGAGACTCCGTGTCAAGTAGTGAGTGTGATTGTGTGTATGCGAGCATGTGTCTGTATCTGTAAGAATGTGTGTGTGAGTGAAAGTGAGTGAGACTCAGTGACAAGTAGTGAGTGTGAGTGTGTGAGATTAAGGCCCATATTTTCTATCTCTGAT
Organism: Calotriton arnoldi; assembly: GCA_963921515.1. NCBI lineage: Eukaryota > Metazoa > Chordata > Amphibia > Caudata > Salamandridae > Calotriton > Calotriton arnoldi. The sequence goes on along the minus strand of CAWUFW010023786.1, from coordinate 67,498 downwards.
GCATGGCAACACTGCACCAAAGTTGGCGCGCTGCCTTGCTTCAACGTGGCAGAGTGAAAATGTGCAATATCTTATAAGATATGCCGCATTTTTTCTCTCCCAGTGAGCTGGCGCACTGGTGGCAGTCATGCGCTAATGCACACAAACTTGGGCCATAGTGCAAGGGTGCGTGAGTTCTCTGAAGCAAAGGTTTTGTACTGGAAGGGGGTCCCTTCAAGTACAAACACTGAACCTTAAGGCGTTTCCCACTTCGTATGTGTGATGTACAATGCAGCAAACATACAAAGTTGGAAAAGCTAGGAGAAATGAAAAGTTTCTCCTCGTTACACCTTCATGGCCGAGGCGTAAGATTTTGGAACAAATTCCTGTCTGCCAATGTTTTTCTAGAAACCCTAGTCTCAAAACCCATGGGTAGTTGCTTGGGAACGCCTATGCACCACTCACGGAACGCTCCTTTGATACAAAATAATGCAAAGCAGCGCATAGCGCAACTTTACAATACTTTAAAATACTGTTCAACGCAAACCCTCAGTTGTTGCCATGTTCAGGGTCATGTGACATGGGGCTCTTTGATTTGATGTGAAATCTCACCTGATAAGATGTAATAAACCAAAGTTTGCACAGTGCTTCATCTTTTAGAAAAGAATGGTATTTTTTCTGTGCTCAGCGCAAAGCTACACATACAAAGGTACAACAGTTCCTACAACTTCTACAAACGGGCACAGCGTACGTAAAGGGGAGATCAGAGGTGTGTGTTCCAATCCCAGTGATCCACCCTCAATCCCAGTGATTCACCCTCCTTGACGCCTCACACTCATGATTCTCTGCATCCCTGGAGGTGTGTGAGTATTTGTACGCTGCTCGCGGGATCCAATATTTAAGGTGGCGAAGGGGTTCCCGCCTGCCAGTGGCGTAACAGAACTTTAGGGCCCCCCCTGCAAGGTACATTGATGGGGCCCCCCCTCGCCATGTTTTCATGCCTTAAAAATCCAAGATCCACACCAGTCATTTACAGCACTTAGAAAAGCAAAACTTTATTGAGCGCTATTGAAAAAATATTGTTATTGTTAGACTGATTTGCAGCATCAGAGGCAAGAGGGTGACCCTATGTCTCTCGTTTTATAGAAAAGTGAAGGCATAAAAAGTGACCTGAAGCAGAAACTATAAGCTTGAATGTTTACATTGAATATTATTCTACTGACCAAAACAATTGTGTTACATTTTTAGCTGCAAAATGACACTTGAATATATTTTTATTCTCCATTGACCATAATCTTCTGTCTTTAAATGCTGGCAGCTCGTTTAATTCTCAAATTTTTACTCACTACAAACCAGCATTTCGGCAGACATCAGAGAACGAGTGAATACTCCTAGTTGTACAGAACAGCTGTCCAGTATGAACTGCCTTTAGGGTCCATACTGCCTGTAGGAGGCCCGACATATATTCCCTGAACCCGTGACCTGCAGGTTACACATGAATAGCTGTAGCAGGTGCATTAAAACTCCGGGCCCTGCTATTTTATCAACGTTTAAAGTTGTGACCAGGGAGCAGCACACACACAACGGTGTCACATGCTTGAACCTGCCTAGTTATTGTAACGTACTCTGCGTCCTGTCGCCCGTAGAAGCATACGCCCCTCATGGTGTGATAGGTGGGCTCCTTGAATGGGGGAGGAGTCAAATGAATAATAGAAGACCCTATCATGTAACAATAGGGGACCCTGATATGTTGTTGTTTGCTGACATTTGAGCTCTTCTAAGCGAAAAGAACTATAGTGGTGTGTATCAGAAAAGAGACCACATCAGGAACTACGTGGATCCATTGCATATCCTTGTGTTGCAAAAGGGGTGCGTCCATGGCACGGCATGAACAATAAAAACAACCCACAGAGCGCAGAGATAGTGCATTAATCCCCTTTATGAACAGGGCTGCTTTGCTAGCTTACAACATAGCAAGACCATTATCTACATCAGTACATGAAGGAGCTGTTCGCTGTCTTTACTCTTTGTCCTGTACTCTCTAGCATGTGGAGCTGTTCTCAGTCTTTACTCTCTGTCCTGTACTCTCTAGCGTGTGCAGCTGTTCTCAGTCTTTACTCTCTGTCCTGTACTCTCTGGCGTGTGGAGCTGTTCCCGCTCTTTACTCTTTGTCCTGTGCTCTCTAGCGTGTGGCGCTGTTCCCGGTCTTTACTCTCTGTCCTGTACTCTCTAGCGTGTGCAGCTGTTCTCAGTCTTTACTCTCTGTCCTGTACTCTCTGGCGTGTGGAGCTGTTCCCGCTCTTTACTCTTTGTCCTGTGCTCTCTAGCGTGTGGCGCTGTTCCCGGTCTTTACTCTCTGTCCTGTACTCTCTAGCGTTTGCAGCTGCTCCCGGTCTTTAATCTTCGTCCTGTACTCTCTAGCATGTGGAGCTGTTCCCAGTCTTTACTCTTTGTCCTGTACTCTCTAGCGTGTGGCGCTGTTCCCGGTCTTTACTCTTTGTCCTGTACTCTCTAGCATGTGGAGCTGTTCCGGGTCTTTACTCTTTGTCCTGTACTCACTAGTGTGAAGAGCTGTTCCCGGTCTTTACTCTGTGTCCTGTACTCTCTAGCGTGAGGACCTGTTCCCGGTCTTTACTCTTTGTCCTGTACTCTCTAGCGTGTAGAGCTGCTCCCAGTCTTTACTCTGTGTCCTGTACTCTCTACCATGTGGAGCTGTTCCCAGTCTTTACTCTTTGTCCTGTACTCTCTAGCGTGTGGAGCTGTTACCGGTCTTTACTCTTTGTCCTGTACTTTCTAGCGTGTCGAGCTGTTCCCAATCTTTCCTCTTTGTCCTGTACTCCCTAGCGTGTGGAGCTGTCCCCAGTCTTTACTCTTTGTCCTGTACTCTCTAGTGTGTGGAGTCACTCTTGGTTTTTACTCTTTGTCCTGTACTCTCTAGCGTGTGGAGCTGTTCCCGGTCTTTACTCTTTGTTCTGTATTCTCCAGCGTGTGCAGCTGTTCCCGCTCTTTACTCTCTGTCTTGTACTCTCTAGCGTGTGGAGCTGTTCCTAGTCTTTACTCTTTATCCTGTACTCTCTAGCGTGTGGAGCTGTTCCTGGTCTTTATTCTCTGTCCTGTACTCTCTAGCATGTGGGGCTGTTCCTAGTCTTTACTCTTTGTCCTGTACTCTCTAGCGTGTGGAGCTGTTCTCAGTCTTTACTCTCTGTCCTGTACTCTCTAGCGTGTGGAGCTGTTCCAGCTCTTTACTCTTTGTCCTGTGCTCTCTAGCGTGTGGCGCTGTTCCCGGTCTTTACTCTCTGTCCTGTACTCTCTAGCGTGTGCAGCTGTTCTCAGTCTTTACTCTCTGTCCTGTACTCTCTGGTGTGTGGAGCTGTTCCCGCTCTTTACTCTTTGTCCTGTGCTCTCTAGCGTGTGGCGCTGTTCCCGGTCTTTACTCTCTGTCCTGTACTCTCTAGCGTTTGCAGCTGCTCCCGGTCTTTAATCTTCGTCCTGTACTCTCTAGCATGTGGAGCTGTTCCCAGTCTTTACTCTTTGTCCTGTACTCTCTAGCGTGTGGTGCTGTTCCCGGTCTTTACTCTTTGTCCTGTACTCTCTAGCATGTGGAGCTGTTCCGGGTCTTTACTCTTTGTCCTGTACTCACTAGTGTGAAGAGCTGTTCCCGGTCTTTACTCTGTGTCCTGCACTCTCTAGCGTGAGGACCTGTTCCCGGTCTTTACTCTTTGTTCTGTATTCTCCAGCGTGTGCAGCTGTTCCCGCTCTTTACTCTCTGTCTTGTACTCTCTAGCGTGTGGAGCTGTTCCTAGTCTTTACTCTTTATCCTGTACTCTCTAGCGTGTGGAGCTGTTCCTGGTCTTTATTCTCTGTCCTGTACTCTCTAGCATGTGGGGCTGTTCCTAGTCTTTACTCTTTGTCCTGTACTCTCTAGCATGTGGAGCTGTTCTGGGTCTTTACTCTCTGTCCTGTACTCTCTAGCGTGTGGAGCTGTTCCCGGTCTTAACTCTTTGTCCTGTACTCTCTAGCGTGTGGAGCTGTTCTGCGTCTTTACTCTCTGTCCTGTACTCTCTAGCGTGTGGAGCTGTTCCCGGTCTTTACTCTCTGTCCTGTACTCTCTAGCGTGTGGAGCTGTTCCCGGTCTTTACTCTCTGTCCTGTACTCTCTAGCGTGTGGAGCTGTTCCTGGTCTTTACTCTCTGTCCTATACTCTCTAGCGTATGGAGCTGTTCCCAGTCTTTACTCTTTATCCTGTACTCTCTAGCGTGTGGAGCTGTTCCTGGTCTTTATTCTCTGTCCTGTACTCTCTAGCATGTGGAGCTGTTCCTAGTCTTTACTCTTTGTCCTGTACTCTCTAGCGTGTGGAGCTGTTCCCGGTTTTTGCTCTCTGTTCTGTACTCTCTAGCATATGCAGCTGTTCCCGCTCTTTACTCTCTGTCTTGTACTCTCTAGCGTGTGGAGCTGTTCCCGGTCTTTACTCTTTGTCCTGTACTTTCTAGCGTGTTGAGCTGTTCCCAATCTTTCCTCTTTGTCCTGTACTCCCTAGCGTGTGGAGCTATCCCCAGTCTTTACTCTTTGTCCTGTACTCTCTAGTGTGTGGAGTCACTCTTGGTCTTTACTCTTTGTCCTGTACTCTCTAGCATGTGGAGCTGTTCCGGGTCTTTACTCTTTGTCCTGTACTCACTAGTGTGAAGAGCTGTTCCCGGTCTTTACTCTGTGTCCTGTACTCTCTAGCGTGAGGACCTGTTCCCGGTCTTTACTCTTTGTCCTGTACTCTCTAGCGTGTAGAGCTGCTCCCAGTCTTTACTCTGTGTCCTGTACTCTCTACCATGTGGAGCTGTTCCCAGTCTTTACTCTTTGTCCTGTACTCTCTAGCGTGTGGAGCTGTTACCGGTCTTTACTCTTTGTCCTGTACTTTCTAGCGTGTCGAGCTGTTCCCAATCTTTCCTCTTTGTCCTGTACTCCCTAGCGTGTGGAGCTGTCCCCAGTCTTTACTCTTTGTCCTGTACTCTCTAGTGTGTGGAGTCACTCTTGGTCTTTACTCTTTGTCCTGTACTCTCTAGCGTGTGGAGCTGTTCCCGGTCTTTACTCTCTGTCCTGTACTCTCTAGCGTGTGGAGCTGTTCCCGGTCTTTACTCTCTGTCCTGTACTCACTAGCGTGTGGAGCTGTTCCCAGTCTTTACTCTTTATCCTGTACTCTCTAGCGTGTGGAGTTGTTCCTGGTCTTTATTCTCTGTCCTGTACTCTCTAGCATGTGGAGCTGTTCCTAGTCTTTACTGTTTGTCCTGTAGTCTCTAGCGTGTGGAGCTGTTCCCGGTCTTTACTCTCTGTCCTGTACTCTCTAGCGTGTGGAGCTGTTCCCGGTCTTTATTCTCTGTCCTGTACTCTCTAGCATGTGGAGCTGTTCCTAGTCTTTACTCTTTGTCCTGTACTCTCTAGCGTGTGGAGCTGTTCCTGGTCTTTAATCTCTGTCCTGTACTCTCTAGCGTGTGGAGCTGTTCCCGGTCTTTTCTCTTTGTCCTGTACTCTCTAGCGTGTGGAGCTGTTCCTGGTCTTTACTCTTTGTCCTGTACTCTCTAGCGTGTGGAGCTGTTCCTGGTCTTTAATCTCTGTCCTGTACTCTCTAGCGTGTGGAGCTGTTCCCGGTCTTTACTCTCTGTCCTGTGCTCTCTAGTGTGTGGCGCTGTTCCCTGTCTTTACTCTCTGTCCTGTACTATCTAGCGTGTGGAGCTGTCTCTCGCTCTTTACTCTCTGTCTTGTACTCTCTAGCGTGTGGAGCTGTTCCCGGTCTTTACTCTCTGTCCTGTACTCTCTGGCGTGTGGAGCTGTTCCCGGTCTTTACTCTTTGTCCTGTACTCTCTGGCATGTGGAGCTGTTCCAGGTCTTTACTCTCTGTCCTGTACTCTCCAGCGTGTGGAGCTGTTCCGGGTCTTTACTCTTTGTCCTTTACTCTCTAGCGTGTGGAGCTGTTCTGCGTCTTTACTCTCTGTCCTGTACTCTCTAGCGTGTGGAGCTGTTCTGCGTCTTTACTCTCTGTCCTGTACTCTCTAGCGTGTGGAGCTGTTCCCGGTCTTTACTCTCTGTTCTGTACTCTCTAGCGTGTGGAGCTGTTCCCGGTCTTTACTCTTTGTCCTGTACTCTCTAGCGTGTGGAGCTGCTCCTGTTCTTTACTCTTTGTCCTGTACTCTCTGGCGTGTGGAGCTGTTCCCGGTCTTTGTCTTTGTCCTGTATTCTCTGGCGTGTGGAGCTGTTCCCGGTCTTTACTCTTTGTCCTTTACTCTCTAGCATATGGAGCTGTTCCAGGTCTTTACTCTCTGTCCTGTACTCTCTAGCGTGTGGAGCTGTTCTCGCTCTTTACTCTTTGTCCTGTGCTCTCTAGCGTGTGGCGCTGTTCCCGGTCTTTACTCTGTGTCCTGTACTCTCTAGCATGTGGAGCTGTTCCTAGTCTTTACTCTTTGTCCTGTACTCTCTAGCGTGTGGAGCTGTTCCCGGTCTTTACTCTTTGTTCTGTATTCTCCAGCGTGTGCAGCTGTTCCCGCTCTTTACTCTCTGTCTTGTACTCTCTAGCGTGTGGAGCTGTTCCTAGTCTTTACTCTTTATCCTGTACTCTCTAGCGTGTGGAGCTGTTCCTGGTCTTTATTCTCTGTCCTGTACTCTCTAGCATGTGGGGCTGTTCCTAGTCTTTACTCTTTATCCTGTACTCTCTAGCGTGTGCAGCTGTTCTCAGTCTTTACTCTCTGTCCTGTACTCTCTGGCGTGTGGAGCTGTTCCCACTCTTTACTCTTTGTCCTGTGCTCTCTAGCGTGTGGCGCTGTTCCCGGTCTTTACTCTCTGTCCTGTACTCTCTAGCGTTTGCAGCTGCTCCCGGTCTTTAATCTTCGTCCTGTACTCTCTAGCATGTGGAGCTGTTCCCATTCTTTACTCTTTGTCCTGTACTCTCTAGCGTGTGGCGCTGTTCCCGGTCTTTACTCTTTGTCCTGTACTCTCTAGCATGTGGAGCTGTTCCGGGTCTTTACTCTTTGTCCTGTACTCACTAGTGTGAAGAGTTGTTCCCGGTCTTTACTCTGTGTCCTGTACTCTCTAGCGTGAGGACCTGTTCCCGGTCTTTACTCTTTGTCCTGTACTCTCTAGCGTGTAGAGCTGCTCCCAGTCTTTACTCTGTGTCCTGTACTCTCTACCATGTGGAGCTGTTCCCAGTCTTTACTCTTTGTCCTGTACTCTCTAGCGTGTGGAGCTGTTACCGGTCTTTACTCTTTGTCCTGTACTTTCTAGCGTGTCGAGCTGTTCCCAATCTTTCCTCTTTGTCCTGTACTCCCTAGCGTGTGGAGCTGTCCCCAGTCTTTACTCTTTGTCCTGTACTCTCTAGTGTGTGGAGTCACTCTTGGTCTTTACTCTTTGTCCTGTACTCTCTAGCGTGTGGAGCTGTTCCCGGTCTTTACTCTTTGTTCTGTATTCTCCAGCGTGTGCAGCTGTTCCCGCTCTTTACTCTCTGTCTTGTACTCTCTAGCGTGTGGAGCTGTTCCTAGTCTTTACTCTTTATCCTGTACTCTCTAGCGTGTGGAGCTGTTCCTGGTCTTTATTCTCTGTCCTGTACTCTCTAGCATGTGGGGCTGTTCCTAGTCTTTACTCTTTGTCCTGTACTCTCTAGCGTGTGGAGCTGTTCTGGGTCTTTACTCTCTGTCCTGTACTCTCTAGCGTGTGGAGCTGTTCCCGGTCTTAACTCTTTGTCCTGTACTCTCTAGCGTGTGGAGCTGTTCTGCGTCTTTACTCTCTGTCCTGTACTCTCTAGCGTGTGGAGCTGTTCCCGGTCTTTACTCTCTGTCCTGTACTCTCTAGCGTGTGGAGCTGTTCCCGGTCTTTACTCTCTGTCCTGTACTCTCTAGCGTGTGGAGCTGTTCCTGGTCTTTACTCTCTGTCCTATACTCTCTAGCGTATGGAGCTGTTCCCAGTCTTTACTCTTTATCCTGTACTCTCTAGCGTGTGGAGCTGTTCCTGGTCTTTATTCTCTGTCCTGTACTCTCTAGCATGTGGAGCTGTTCCTAGTCTTTACTCTTTGTCCTGTACTCTCTAGCGTGTGGAGCTGTTCCCGGTTTTTGCTCTCTGTTCTGTACTCTCTAGCATATGCAGCTGTTCCCGGTCTTTACTCGTTGTCCTGTACTCTCTAGCGTGTGGAGCTGTTTTGGGTCTTTACTCTCTGTCCTGTACTCTCTAGCGTGTGGAGCTGTTCCCGGTCTTTACTCTCTGTCCTGTACTCTCTAGCGTGTGGAGCTGTTCCCGGTCTTTACTCTCTGTCCTGTACTCACTAGCGTGTGGAGCTGTTCCCAGTCTTTACTCTTTATCCTGTACTCTCTAGCGTGTGGAGTTGTTCCTGGTCTTTATTCTCTGTCCTGTACTCTCTAGCATGTGGAGCTGTTCCTAGTCTTTACTGTTTGTCCTGTAGTCTCTAGCGTGTGGAGCTGTTCCCGGTCTTTACTCTTTGTTCTGTACTCTCTAGCGTGTGGAGCTGTTCCCGGTCTTTATTCTCTGTCCTGTACTCTCTAGCATGTGGAGCTGTTCCTAGTCTTTACTCTTTGTCCTGTACTCTCTAGCGTGTGGAGCTGTTCCTGGTCTTTAATCTCTGTCCTGTACTCTCTAGCGTGTGGAGCTGTTCCCGGTCTTTTCTCTTTGTCCTGTACTCTCTAGCGTGTGGAGCTGTTCCTGGTCTTTACTCTTTGTCCTGTACTCTCTAGCGTGTGGAGCTGTTCCTGGTCTTTAATCTCTGTCCTGTACTCTCTAGCGTGTGGAGCTGTTCCCGGTCTTTACTCTCTGTCCTGTGCTCTCTAGTGTGTGGCGCTGTTCCCTGTCTTTACTCTCTGTCCTGTACTCTCTAGTGTGTGGAGCTGTCTCTCGCTCTTTACTCTCTGTCTTGTACTCTCTAGCGTGTGGAGCTGTTCCCGGTCTTTACTCTCTGTCCTGTACTCTCTGGCGTGTGGAGCTGTTCCCGGTCTTTACTCTTTGTCCTGTACTCTCTGGCATGTGGAGCTGTTCCAGGTCTTTACTCTCTGTCCTGTACTCTCCAGCGTGTGGAGCTGTTCCGGGTCTTTACTCTTTGTCCTTTACTCTCTAGCGTGTGGAGCTGTTCTGCGTCTTTACTCTCTGTCCTGTACTCTCTAGCGTGTGGAGCTGTTCTGCGTCTTTACTCTCTGTCCTGTACTCTCTAGCGTGTGGAGCTGTTCCCGGTCTTTACTCTCTGTTCTGTACTCTCTAGCGTGTGGAGCTGTTCCCGGTCTTTACTCTTTGTCCTGTACTCTCTAGCGTGTGGAGCTGCTCCTGTTCTTTACTCTTTGTCCTGTACTCTCTGGTGTGTGGAGCTGTTCCCGGTCTTTGTCTTTGTCCTGTATTCTCTGGCGTGTGGAGCTGTTCCCGGTCTTTACTCTTTGTCCTTTACTCTCTAGCATATGGAGCTGTTCCAGGTCTTTACTCTCTGTCCTGTACTCTCTAGTGTGTGGAGCTGTTCCCGCTCTTTACTCTTTGTCCTGTGCTCTCTAGCGTGTGGCGCTGTTCCCGGTCTTTACTCTGTGTCCTGTACTCTCTAGCGTGTGGAGCTGTTCTGCGTCTTTACTCTCTGTCTTGTACTCTCTAGCGTGTGGAGCTGTTCTGCGTCTTTACTCTCTGTCCTGTACTCTCTAGCGTGTGGAGCTGTTCCCGGTCTTTACTCTCTGTTCTGTACTCTCTAGCGTGTGGAGCTGTTCCCGGTCTTTACTCTTTGTCCTGTACTCTCTAGCGTGTGGAGCTGCTCCTGTTCTTTACTCTTTGTCCTGTACTCTCTGGCGTGTGGAGCTGTTCCCGGTCTTTGTCTTTGTCCTGTATTCTCTGGCGTGTGGAGCTGTTCCCGGTCTTTACTCTTTGTCCTTTACTCTCTAGCATATGGAGCTGTTCCAGGTCTTTACTCTCTGTCCTGTACTCTCTAGCATGTGGAGCTGTTCTCGGTTTTTACTCTTTGTCCGGTACTCTCTGACGTGTGGAGAGCTTGCCCTCACTCTGGCATTGTAACTTTTGAGACTGTCCTGGATCTTGTGAAACAAGGGGTGAGGTTTTGGTGGCGAACACATCCCCCTGACCACGACTCGGCCACGAAAGATACGTTTCTCCCAGGAATTTAAACTGTTGTTTTGTTTGAAAGGATTTCTTTCCCCGCTGCAAGTTTAAAGAGACGTAGGATTTTGTTTATCCTCTGCCGCACCAAACAATCTCGATCTAGTAAAAGGCAATTTCTGGACAAGAGATCTCTGTGTCACCTCTAATTTCCAGGACTTCCCAAGGATGCCGATGATTTAGCAGCCCATATAGTGTCAAAGGAGACATCTGACAGAAATTTAGACGGCTGTTCCATTTGTGCCAGAAAGAGCAGATAGATCTTCTTAGCCTGCATGAATCCAATAACCCCTGAAAGTCCATCAGAAGAACTTGGGTTGCATATTCCGCATACGAACTTACCATGATTGAACCACGGGCTGCAGCTTATGATTGTTGAAAAGCAGCCTCTACCTTTCTGTCCACAACATCAGGGAGCTCAACATCTTCAGGTACCAGATTGGAAGAGGAAGCCTTAGACGCCAATATGGTGCTTACTCTAGGAATTGGAGGACGTTCCTCCTCAAACCCTTGCAACAAATGCCTCTTATTCAAACATCGGGGTATAGAGGTCTTATCAGTGTCCTTCCACTCTTTTTAAAGTTTTTTAAGGACCTCATGTAGGGGCAAATCATCCAGCTGTGCTCAGCTGTATTGCGAGTAGAACCCTTCCTCGTCCTGTGGTTTCTCCTCAAAGCCCAGAGAGTCTCTCAGGCGCCGAAGGAGATCTTTCAACTCGAGCCTTCCACATATTTTCCCCTCTAGTCCGTATCTGGATCATCATCCTGATCCTCATTTTGGCTTTTAGCCGGGGTTCCGCCGCAGCAGCATCTACTGCCTAGTTATCAAATTCTGCAGATTGGATCTAGAGATCTGCAAATCCTTCTCTGCTTCCACTGGAGGATTGATATTGGGCCGCTTCTCAGTAGCCTTTCTTGCAGCCATCTTGTGCCAAAGCAATAACATGCACTAAAGCAGTGTCTTTTAAATCAGGGATGTAGGAAGGTAGGATCTGACTGCATGGTTACCCCCACTTTTTTCCTGGTGTTTTGCTGGTTTTTGACTAGTCTGACAGGGATCCTGCTAATCAGGACCCCAGTCTATCTGCTTTCTCCCTTAAATTGCATGTATGTACTTTAGGTACACTCCAGATTGGATTCTGGGGTACCCTTATAAGTCCCTAGTATATGGTACACAGGTACCAAGGGCATAGGTACCCCAGAGGCCTCCCATGGGCTGAAGCATGTATTGTGCCACCCATATGAGGCCATTCAAACAGACACGACAGGCCTGCCTGTGCAAGAGGGTGCTTGCACCTCTTACTTAGATATAGTATCCCTATATCTATACATATATCACTACCCCTAAAACCTATCAGTCACCCCTATGGCAGGCCTTATCAATCCTGAAGGCAGGGTGCTGGGTTGTACGTGAGAGGGTGCCCATGCATGAGCAGGGCCCCTCTGCAGCCTTCGGAGACCATTCTCCAGAGAGGAAATGAGCACCATTGAGGCGGGTGACAATAAACATCTGTTACTCAGCACCAAGGTATCCTTGGGTGAACGTGCGCTTTACAAATACACGTTATGTTATGTTATATACACCGGTGCCCCTCCCTGCCTGCCATGTTAACTCCGGCGCAGGCTGAGGAAACTATCAGAGTCCCTCAACGGCCCGCCCGCCAAAGCCATGCTGAATTTATCCGCCCCAGCCCGGCACTAGAACGGGGAGCGTATCCACGGTCTACAAATCCTGCTGCCCCAGGTGAGGCAGCCCATAAAATATAACATCATTTAAAAACATGACAGTGAAATGAAGGAAGAATCAAAATTGCTGTGCTTACCTCTGTCAGCGGACATAAAACACAGGAGACGAGGCAAGGGGATTTACTACTATGTGTAGCATATTGATGCCATACGCACTAGCGCTCTAGGACCCTTGTGGCTCTGGGCGGACTCTGAACGGGAACTACGTGATATGCAGGGGAGGTGTTGGGGTGTGGTTCTGGGAAGTATGATGTAATGTGCAGTGTGTGAATGAATGTTGAAGAATAAAGATATGCTCAGCCGCAGCTCCCGTGTGTGGCGTGATCTATCTGCATGCTCCAGAGCTGGGGAAGACGCTACACTATGGGAGTAGAAAGGGGAGGCGGGATGCCTCCATGCATGTGGACTGGGACAAGGAGGACAAGATGAGGGGGTGATGGACACCAAACGCTGGCGGACGACAAGCTCTCATCATCTTCATTGGATGGGATTCAACGCACTTGAACCCCCCTCTTAATGCTCACAAAATTGATAACTTTTAAGCACACGGTTTAAAAAAAAAACTCAGACACTTTGTGAGTATATTCTGTCACGTGCACTCTGTGCTGAATCACTCGCAGGTGTCCTTTAATTGTGCAGTAATGCAACAGGAGGTGCAGCGAAGTGATCTGGTTTGTCTAAGATGACACAATTTGGTCAAGCAGGGGAGCAGGGATTGGAGTCTGCAGTGCAGGCCCTGGGTATTATATTCTCGTGTATCCAGTTTTACACCAAACATCAATCCCTCCTGCATGGCGCTCTTACAAAGAAAAACAACAAACAAGCACAGACAGTGACCAGTTATGCAGGCTGCGGTGTACACAAATCACATGTAAGATCAATTCGATGCTATGCCAGTAATCCTTTTAACATTCAAGTTAAACAGAATGTAACACACCTGCCAATTGCATCTGGGCTGCAGTCTGCAGATACACTTTCACTTGCTGCGTTTAAGCAACTATTTTACTGGAAACAACTCACCCACAAACACCCTTTTCTGTTTGGAACGACACCTTAGCACAGCCTAGGATCAGCTGTCTGCTAATGTCTCTTTGTTTTCAACAGTGCATTCAGGAGTGGAGAATAGTGTGAAGCTGCTAGGGATGCTGGCTAGGCACTATATTGACTCAGCAGTCCCATGGGAGGAAGGGCCAAGCCAGAGACAGCCCAGACCTCTAGGCTGAGGCAGGCTTGAGCCTTCACTGGCATAGACCGCAACCCTCACTTGCACCCGTGATGCATTGTCATTCACTTAGAAGAGAAAGCAAACCTCATTTGCACCCATGTTGCATTGGCACTCACCTAGAACAGATAGGAAACCCCAATTGCACCCATGTGGCATTGGCACTCACCTAGAACAGATTGCAAACCTCACTTGCACCCATGATGCATTGGCATTCACCCAGCACAGATAGCAAACCTCACTTGCACCCATGATGCATTGGCACTCACCCAGCACAGATAGCAAACCTCACTTGCACCCATGTTGTATTGGCACTGACTTAGAAAAGATAGCAAACCTCACTTGCACCCATGTGGCATTGGCACTCACCTAGAACAGATAGCAAACCTCACTAGCACCCAGGTGGCATTGGCACTCACCTAGAACAGATAACAAACCCCTCTTGCACCCATTTAGCATTGGCACTCACCTAGAACAGATAGCAAACCTCACTGGCACCCATGATGCATTAGCACTCACTTAGAACACACAGCAAGCCTCACTTGCACCCATGATGCATTGCCAGTCACCAGTTGTTAGCTCGTGACACCATCACTTGTAGAGGTCTAAGAAGATCCTGTCTCTGAGGCCCAGATTTACAAAACTGTCACGCAGCGCAGCAGCCAAAAATGCTGTGCTGCGTTGTGTTACCGTGAGAGGGCAGGAGAGTGCCATATATTAGAGATATGGCACTCTCCTCCGCTCTCCCTAGCACCAGCACACATTTTTGCTGCTGAGCGCCAAGCAAACACCTTTACGCCATAGCGCAAGGGTGTGTGCGTGAGTTTAGCATAGGTTTTATTTTGTACAGGAAGTGTACCCTACCAGTATAAAATACTATGCTTAGTCACACTTTAAAGCTTTTCATACTTTATATGTGTGCTGCACAGTGCAGCACACGTGCAAAGTCGGAAAAGAAAGGAGAAATAAAATAATTTCTCCTTTTAACGCCTCCTTTCAAATGTTGTTAATTTTTGGCGCAAAATCCTCTCTACTATTGTTAGTAGATAGGGTTTGCATCAAAAAGCATAGGTGGTTGCATGGGAATGCCCATGTAACGCCTCCTGGCGCTAAGTAGTGCAAAACAGTGCTTTGCGCTCCTTTGCATTACTTTTAGGCTACTTTACAGCACAAAATAATTTTACAGCTGGAAAGTAAATTAGAAAAATAACATTTTGTGCTGGTTTGGTTCACTTTTGTGATGCAAACCCAGTGCAAAATGTTTGTAACTATACCCTGTTTTTTCAAATTTCTTGCCCCACTTCACATTTTGTCTAACTCACCTTCAACTGGGGGGGGGGCACATGGACAAAGGGAGTCGGCAAACAACTGCTCGGTGCCGCGTCCCAGAGAAAGCAGAACCTTCCTTCTGCCTTTGGTGATTGGGCCTCGTCTGATTCCTATGACAGACTCTACTCCAGCAGCCTCTCTCCGGGCCTGACCTGCCTATTCCAGGTCCAGTTCTCAGTGCATGTGGGGAGGAGGGAGTTTTCACTTGTTATTGTTGAATGAGGAGACAGACCATTCAGAACTTGGCAGCCAGAATCACTCTCCAGACACCTCTGCTCCTTTGAACTCTTCAGAATATAACTGTCCCTGTATTTGACCCATAAACAGCCCAAGCCACTACACCCCTGCCCATCAATCAGCCCTTTATACACCACTGGACACACCATCTCTTGTAGCTGAGCGCACTGTGGAGAGGGTTGAGACTCACACACCCTGAATCTCACTCACTAAGCACCGCCCTTTCACCCCCACTGTCAGGGACCCTGTCTTTGCATCCCTCCCGGTCCCTGCCATAATCCCACCCCCTGTCACCCTCCCCAGCCCCTCACACTCCCAGCTCCTATCTCCCACCCCCATCCTTGACATCCTCCACATCATTGCTCTCTTCCTGATCCCTGTCGGGTGCCCCGTTCATGTCACACTCCCAGCTCCTGCCACCGTCCCAATGCATATCACCCACCCCCTTCCAGTGCTTGTCACACTCACTGTCCCTATCTTTCACTCCCTATCACCATTCCTATCTGTCACACTCACCGTCCCTATCACCATCCCTATCTGTCACACTCACAGGCCATATCTGTTACACTCACAGTCCCTATCTGGCACACTCCCTGTCCCTATCTTTCACACTCACTGTCTCTATCACCATCCCTATCTGTCACACTCACCGTCCCTATCACAGTCCCTATCTGTCACACTCGCATTCCCTATCTGTCACACTCACAGTCCCTATCTGTCACACTCACAGTCCCTATCGGTCACACTCACAGTCCCTATCTTTCACACTCACAGTCCCTATCGGTCACACTCACAGTCCCTATCGGTCACACTCACAGTCCCTATCTTTCACACTCACCATCCCTATCACCATTCCTATCTGTCACACTCACCATCCCTATCTGTCACACTCACAGTCCCTATCTGTCATACTCTGAAAAACCTATCATGCTTCAAGTCCCTACGATCCTATCCAACTCTCACCCACTTTCATCCCACGTCACTCTCCCACCCCAGCACATTCTCCATCCCTGATGCACTCTTAGTCCTTGTCTCACTCACCTACCGCCTTCCTCTCTCTGTCACACTCCCAGACCATCAAACACTCAGAAGGTGATAGGAGGAATGCTTGCAATTTGTCAAACCACTGTCAATCGCTCGGGGTAGCATTACAACCATAGCTTTTGCCCACCATGTCACCTCTGATTAGACCCAGCCATATGCAAATCACCTTGGTCCTGCCCCAATAGGAACAGTCCAGCCTGAATTGACAAGCCAGACCCCTCTGAACTGGAACACAAGCAACACAGGACCAGTTTTGACCTAGTTGGGGAGCTGTGTGGTCTGTCCCAAAAGGAAAAGAGAAAAGAACTGGGGGTGTGAAAAGAAAATAATTGGGGGTGTGAGACCACAGTACCTGGTGTAGCACGTCCTGGGGAAGTGCACGCACAATGGAGATTGGACCGAAGGAATTGGGACAGCAAGCTACCGCCACCAACCTTGAACATGGAGTGAAGAACTTCAATGCCTGGATCGCCAATTGTGCCAAAAGCATTGTTCCCATCAGGAGGAACATTCAGAGAAAATCATGCAAAAGGCCAGCTGGTAAACCCAAGAACAGCGAAACAAGACAGCTGACAGCTGTAGAGGAGATGGTGCACCAGCAAGCACCTCTGATAGGGCACCCTTCAAGACCTTCCTCAACCTCTACCATCGCCGACTGAGGGCAACAAAGAAGACAGCCCTAGCCTCACCATCGAAACCAGCACCAACAATACCAAGGAATTTTCAACATTGTTAAGGAATTCTCCAACCCGCTGCCAGTGAAAATAACATCACACCCTCACAGGAAATGTGTTACACCCGCGCCGACTTCTTCCACTAAAAGATTGCTACCACACCTATGAACTTCCTCAACAGATACGCTACCACCACAACCGACACAAACCACAGACTGACCACTTGGAACCTCCTCTCCACTCAGGACGCCACCTCCACCATGAAATCTATCCACTCGGGAGCTCCCGTAGACCCATGCGCACCACATCTTCAACCTCGGAAACCAAAGGTTAGTCCAGGAACTCACCACCCAGCGGAACACCTCTATCACCACCACAACATTTCCTGATGCCTGGATACACGCCAAAGTCAGACCGCTACTCAAAACACCCTCCGCCAACACCAGCGAACTAAAAAACTACTGGCCAATTTCCCTGCTCCCATTTCCAGCGAAGGTACTTGAAAAGATCATCACAAGCAACTCATGACACACCTGGAGCAGAACCAGCTGCTCGATACCTCCCAGTCCGGCTTCCGCAGCAATCACAGCACTGAAACCACCCTGACTGCAGCCACCGATGACATCCAAACCATCCAGAGGAACAGCAGCTCTGATCCTCCTTGACCTCCCTGCAGCCTTCAACGCCATATCCCACCACATGCTGATCGAAAGACTCCACCACATCGGCATCCAAGGGGACGCACTCAGATGGATCACCTCCTTCCTCACCGGAAGAACCCAGAGGATCCACCTCCCACCTCTCACCTCCGAACCCAAGGAGAGCACCTGCAGTGTCTCCCAGGGTGTATCCCTCAGCCCCACACTTTTCAATGCATATAAGTCCCCGCTGGCCAACATCGTCAGATCCCACAGTCTCAACATAATTACCTACGCCGACAACACCCAACTCATCATCTCACTCACCGATGACCCCACCAGAACCAACTTCCACAGATGCATGACAAGCGTTGCCAACTGGATGAAGAACAACTGCCTGCAGCTGGACATAGACAAACCGGAAGTACTGATCTTCGTCAACAGCAGCAAAACATGAAACGACTCCTAGTGGCCATCAGACCTAGGGCCCGCACCCTCGGCCTCCGACCATGCGAGAAACCTCGTAATCATCATATACAACAAGCTCACCATGAAATTACAGATCAACACAACTCCTCTGCCTGCTTCCACACTCTGAGCATGCTATGTAAGATCTTCAAGTGGCTACACCTACACACGAGATGCACCATAACGCAAGCCTCCATCACCAGCCGACTGGACTACGGCAACGCTCTCTATGTAGGAATCGCTGCACACCTCCTACGTAGAGTTCAGACCATACAGTATGCCGCAGCCAGACTCATCCTCGGCCTTCCCGAACTAACTCACTTCACACCCCACCTCGGGCATCTCCACTGGCTCCTCATACAGAAGAGATGCCAATTCAAGCTGCTGACCCACTCACCAAGGCTCTACACAATGAAGAGTCCGCCTACATAAACAAGCACCTGAACTTCCACCAACTGTTGAGAAGACTACACTCTGCCTTCCTTTACTTGCCCATACTCCCCGTATCTACTGAAGCAGAAGTGAAGGACGCTCCTTCTCCCACATCACAGCAAAGACCTGGAACAGCCTCCCCACTCAACTCTGGACCATCGCTTCATTTACTGAATTCCGAATGGCCTTCAAGACCTAGCTGTTCAAATAAGCCTCCGAGACCTGCAAGCGCTTGAATACCCTATTGGGTTATTAGCCGCACTTTATAAATCCTGATTGAATGATTGATTGACAACAGAGAGCAGGTGCGAGGGGTTGGGACAGTAGGCTGCTAATAGCAGGTGGATGGTAGAGGCAGGGGCCACAATCTGACAAAGAAGGGTGAGCAGGAGGTAGGAAGCTGACTATGGAGGGTGGGCGGCAAAACATGGGGGAGAACATCGACAATGGAGGTTTGGCAGTGTTATGTTTCATACAGGTACCCCAATGTAGCTCAGGTAGTGAATGAACCTTTCACCTACATTTCCCCCTGCCATTACACTACATAACGGTTCTTAGTACTGAACTTTTACCTAGTTATGGTAATGCCTAAATAACATGGGGTTTTTCTCTGAAAACGTAGCCTCATTCATAATGCATGAGGATTATTGGTATCTCAGCAGGCCTAACATCGCCTGCTTAATAACTATGTATAAGGGTCATTTCTTTCAGTCATCCTAGTTCCGACATGACACAGCAAGGGAGTTCCCCTGAGGGTACCACTTTGGGTATATAAACACCATATCTCTGCTGAGGGGCAGAGGAGAAGAAGGACTTCCATGCTGACACACTGACGCGAGACGCTGAGGATCCTGCACACAGACACTCCAGCTCGCAGTGGTCTGACATCCCTCGCGGGGTGTCCATCTCGAGACCAGGATGGGGTCCCACAGTCTCTCACTTCAGGTAATGGGGTTGGCTTTATCCTAGGGGGATTCTTGGCTCAACACCTAGATACATGCTAGGTACACGTAGGTACATTTAGTTAAGATTGCTTCGTAGGAGTACGCATGTATTACTGTCATGTATCTTTATACTTGCCTGTATTCATTGTTTTAGCATTACGGTAGGGATCTACCATCCTTTTACTCTATTGGTGCTTACAATCATTTATATCTGTTTCTGTCTTATGGTTGTTGCAGCACACCTGTTTTACATTAGAATGACACTGGTTCAATAAATACTTATTAAAGAACGTCCCCACCATTTATTCTGTGTGTTTCTCTGAGACGAAGTGAGGACGAGTGACTGAGCGACAAGTACTGTACTATTTCCACGATCCCTGATGGGACAGAGTTGTCATGTTTGATAGTTGCCAAGAACTATTCTCTCCTTGGTAAGAGAGGTTTATAGTGGCACTGTGAGCTAGCTGGTATACAGGCAAACATACTTGGTCGGGGTGTCTGGAACCACTCTGGACACCAATCCCGCAGTGTATGTTGTCTAAATGCGCAGATCCTATATAGGTTTTATAGGAACTACACGACAGCAGGAAGTACTGGGGAAGTACGAGGGAAGTACGAGGTCAACAGAGGGTAGGTGTGCGGGGCTTGGGCAGCAAGCTGACAAAGGAAGCTGGGAGAACAGGGTGACAATGGAGGGTGAACGGGACGTGCTGGGGCTGCACTCGGAAAACAGAGGGTAGGTGGAAAGGGGCTGTTTGAGCACACAGACAACGACGTGAAGGTGGGAGCAGAAAAAGCAAGCTGGCAATGGACAAGAGGGGATTGGAGAGCAAGCTGATAATAAAGGGTGGGCGGCTAGGGGAGGGGCAGCAAGCTGACAACGGGGTGGTTGAGAAGGGCTATGAAGATGGACAATGGAGTATTGACAGGAGGGGCTGGGAAAGCAAGCTGACAATGGGCAATGGACGAGAGGGGATAGGAGGGTGGGCGGATGTGGGATGGGTAGCAAGCTAACAACAGTGGGTGGTTGGAGAAGGGCTCGGGGAGCACACTGGCAATAAAGAGTTGGTGGAAAAGAGCTGGGAGACCACAAGAACAACAGAGTGTGGGCGAGAGGGGCTGGAGCAGCAAATTGCCAACGGAGGGTGGGAGCGAGTGGCTGAGGCAGTAAAAACACACACACACTTGCGTGCGCACACGTTATACTGTAGATTTCTCTTAATCACTGTATGCTGCCACCAATGCTCAATGTGCGACAGGCATAGTAATCCACAGTCAGAAATGAGTGCATGCTTGGTGCACCCCTCCAGGTTACAGGACAGGTTCAGGATGTAGTTGGTGTCAGGCTTGAGCCTCTGTGCACATGCTTGGATTAGCATGACATTAGAGCCAACATAGATATCAGAATACCAGATATCCACATGGGTGGACACTCAGGGCAGGGGAACACATCTGTATACCATGCAGGGAACATTTCTGCCTCCAGAGTGGCAAACTCTGTGAAACTTTCTTCGAACATGAACAAAGTGCATGTACACAGACGATTTTAGTTTGCAGCAAAAGACTTAATAGAGCAAGCTGCTGTCATACATAAAAATTAAGAAAAAAGATTGCATGTATTAGTAGGACAGTAAATGTGCTTACTAGCAGGCAGGTAAACCCAAAATAGGTAGACTTTTTAGTTTTATTGCACATCACACATAAATATGATTCTTATTGGCACAAAAGAAAGAAGAAAAGGTGCTATTCACTTCAAATTACAGTAATCGGAGATATGGGTGATTAAAAATACAAAAAATGCTAAAGAATGGAAAGGAAAAAAAGCATTGGTAAAGTAAAGTATTGGGCCACCAGCCCTGGCAGTGAAATGGACTCTCTTTAAGATGGATGAACACGTGTGATAAGGAAAACGCTGGCACTCACAGCGCTGGAGAGCCAATGGCTGAAGTGAGCCGTCCCATTGCCCCATGTATGCTGGGGTGAGCAGAAGCAAAAGGAGAATGACTGTTTTATCACAAGCAAATGTCTGCACCATTAGGTGGTGACACGCCTCCTTTTTTTCTGTGCTGGCATAAGCTTGCAATAATAAAAGAAATAGCCATTGCATCAGCGTGCCATTTCCAGACCTATTGGCTTTGCCAATGCTTGTTTAAAGTTTGCCAATGCCTGTTTAAAGTTTGCCAATGCTTGTTTAAAGTTTGCCGACGCTTAGATGGCCTTTCCATAAAGGTGATGGAATTTCATGGCGCATTAGTGTCTCCATTAGATATTGGTGATGGGCGTCAATAGTCCTTTCGTTAGACGGCAGAGGCACCATTTGATGGAGGTTCTTACTGAACCCAAATGTTTCCTCTTTGATCCGTCTTCATTGCTCAGGGAGGGCGTTGCTGATGTATGCATGCTTTCTTCTATACTAAAAAAAGACCCAATGCTATTCCTAATTATCTGTCTCACTCATTGATTTAGTTTACATGACTTCCTGAACAGCTTTCCAAAAGGTTTTATTCAAAAAATTTAAATTGATTCAAAAGCCGAAAAAACACTGAAATTCGCGAGTTATGGTTTAGTGCACTAACTATAACTTGGCCCCCATCATGCCTGGCTTATGGTCTTTCATATTACATCACTCATGGCTTGTTAAATGACATCACTGATGACATCTCAAAGGACATAAATGATCCCTGGTGCCATTAGTCTGTGATTATGACTGAGTCTTGTAGGTTTTGTGGGCTTGAGGTAACTCAACATGTTACACCTGTGCCCACTTCTCCATCACCAATCAAATATTAATAGACAAACCTCTGCCCACAGCTGGTACAGCATATCTGTCAACTCACCCACACTTGGTGGATGTTACCCTTTCTTACTGGTCTTCTCCCACAAAGCAAACACAATGCTTCTATAGACTTCCAGGGGGTCGCCCACTTTGTAAACCTTGAACATCCTCCAAAAACAGTTTGCTCTTCACCCACCTTAATGGAATCGCCCTCTTCAAGACTTCACGTGATTCCCAATTGTAAGTCAAGGTTCTGACTGGTATGCTGTATTCACTGATAAGACAGCTTCGGGCGAGCCCTACGGACAACCCTCATAGTTTGGTACAATACACTACAGACATTCCTGAGATGTGCACAGTGACATACAACCTTAGCATACATGCCAACATTTTAGAAGAGGAAAGTAGGTGAAATTTTAAAAAACAATCGGGAGAATGTATTTCTCCCATTGACTTCTATTGAAGCAGAGGCAATTTCAGCTGGAAGACAGCCAAACAAAAGCCACGTTTGGCTTTAAAAACCGGGAGCCTCCCGCCTGAATTGGGTCGGTTGGCATGTATGCCGTAGGGACAAGCTTACAACCCCAGTGTGAGTTCAATAACTCTAAGTGGTTCACCCCTACATTCTATGTTATTCAACAATCTTCAGTGCCTCAAACTCTTTAATGAAGTTCTGTAAATAAACATCCATGCCTTGTGAACGCCTCTTTACATTGAATTTGTCTTTAGCATCTTGTAACAACGGTTTCTCATGTGCACGCACCCAGACAGCCTCTGAAGCTTAATCTTTGTCAACAGGAGGTTTGGCCTTTCTTGCAGTTTTTTTTAAACAAGCTTTTGCTTTAAGCCACAACCTACTCTGAAACAGCCTCCAGCAACTCACATCAGGTGGGTTCAGCAGTGCTTAATTTGTAAAAAAAAAATGTATGTGCCAGTGCCCTTCTTGGCGGCCACTCTCTACCAATGACAGTATCAACACAACTACTCACCATCGCACTCCTACAAGTGTGACAATTCAGACTATTCTGGGACATCCAAAGCTATAATAATGGCGTGACCGGCAGGTAATGTTCTTTTTAATGTACATTGAATTAATGAACATTATTGTTGTGCTTATCGCAAAATTAGTCAGACAGCGCCACCATGTGGTGGACTGTCACTAGAGCGGGTGCTGACAATTAATTGCTGGTGCCGAGCACCGGAAACCACCGGCTCAAATTAAGCACTGGCACTCATCCGTTACCCTGTTTAACATGGAGTACTGCTTGTACCTAAAACTTTGCTGGTTGGTAAACTGTGCACCATATGACTCATCATGCAGAGCCGCTCATGAATCCAGGGCTTACCTTATATCCATTTTATGCACCCACAAGTGTACACATAGTATTCCTATGCTTAGGCTTTCCTGTTTTCAGTTTCTATTTGTTATGAATTCCCATGTTTTTTTCAGTGGTTTCCAATCTTTTAAAAAATTATAAAAATCAGTGGTTAACAGTGTTTGCTCCTTTTTTCTCTGTAAAAAACCTTGTGGACAGTGTTTTCCAGGTGCTTATAAAGAACTTGACTTTTATTTCCTTCCTTCCTGCATTCATACCTATTGTCAAATGTCCTTCTTTCCTGCTTTTTGTTGCCCTCTCTGTACCATTACCTTGAATTTGCTCTTTCTAGTAACTTTCATTATTTCACTCTACCCCCAGACTGTCTCGTTTCACAGCACTCAACACCCCCTTTTCCAGCAGTCCAAGCCCACACCATGCTGGGAATGGACACATGTTTGCACCTTAATATTAATTCATTGCAGCAGGTGAAAGGGTCATGGAGGAAAAGGGTCATGGTGAGCACACGGAGACAGCGCTGGTCATGGCGGCAGAAGAACTGAGATCCATCCTGGACGCTGGGGGAAAGACCGCACTGATCTTATTAGATCTATCGGCGGCCTTCGACACGGTGAGCCATGTAACCTTAATCAACAGGCTCTCAGAATTAGGAATCAGAGGCACTGTTGACATCCTTCCTCTCTGATATGGCGCAATCTGTGGAGGTCGGAGCCTTCTCATCCCAACAGTTTTCTCTCCCATGCGGGGTACCGCAGGGCTCGAGTTTAAGCCCTAGGCTGTTTAATCTATACGTTTCCCCACTGGCCAAAATCATCAGGCAGTTTGGCTTCTCGGTTGTATCCTACGCTGATACTCAGCTAGTTGTATCTGTTTCCAGCAACATAGAAGAGACAGCAGATCGTTTTAATCTCTGTATGACCCAGGTCAACCAATGGATGTGCTCCAACTGCCTGAAATTGAATGGTGAAAAGACTGAGGTCCTCTTGTTGGACTCAGATACCTCTTTTTGGTCACAAAGATGGTGGCCATCTGGTCTGGGAGACCTTCCGATCCCTGTGCACAAGGCAAAAAATCTAGGCTTTATCTTTGATGATAACCTTACTTTCAAAAACCAGATTAGTGCCCTCACCTCATCAATCTTCTTCATTTTAAAGATGATAAGGAAAGTTTGCCCCTTTATTCCGCAGGACACATTAAAACTTCTGGTGACAGCATTGGCCTTGTCCAGATTGGACTAAGGTAATGCATTGTATGTGGGTATCCAAGGACAACATCTTCAAAAATTGCAGGGACTTCAGAATGCAGCAGCTAGATTGTTGCTGGATTTCAAGACATTTCAGCAAGTTTCTCACAAATTGAGAACCCTGCACTAGCTCCCAGTGGACAAGAGGATCAAATTCAAATCCCAATGCCTAGCGTTTAAGGCACTGCATGGTTTTGGTCCTAACTACCTGAAGAATCATTTGAAGTGGTATCTACCATCCAGAAACTTAAGATCCGCACACTGCAAACTCTTACAAACACCCAGGTTTAAAAAGGCGAGTTGGGGTGGAAGAAGTTTCCTGGTAGGTACGGTTAAAACTTGGAACATGCTTCCATTTGGCATAAAGAACAGCCCAACACTGCTAGCCTTCAGGAAGGCATTAAAAACCTGGCTTTTTAGCAACTAACTTCGCATACACATTTCTTTTGGCAACCTTGCTGAACCGCATGTTACTAGCGCCTAGACGCCCATGGGCAGTTGTGCGCTTTATAAATGTTCAAATCAAATCACTTAGCAAACCTACATTTTACTCTGTTCCTCACCCAAAGAGCAACTCAATTAAGATTTTCTACTTAAGACATGAGGCATATATTTAAGACATGAGGCATATATTTTGGGGTGCTGAGTGCTCTGTTATTGTGCTATTAGTAGCTAATCTTCTCTTATTCCTGCTCTACCTGGTCAAAGGTACAGTCTGCTAGGAAATTAATTTGCACACTGTTAGATACAGGATAATTACTAGGAGCAAACTCTGCTGCTGTACAAAGAAGCAGCCGAGGTAGTAAAGAAACTTCATGACCTGCAGGATACCTTGAGTTGTTTTTCTGGGCAGGTCACACCGTGAACGTTTATTTTACTTTGTCGGGCTATACCTACGGGGTTTTGTTGGATACTATGGACCAAATGTGTACTAATGGGAGGATCCATCACAGAGAAGAACTTAGAGGTTGATGGTGCACTTACGCTATTTTGACACCAGAGGGCCTCAAAGCAGTAAAAGTGCAGCAAAATCCAGTATTTTCTGCTTTCTACTGAAAAGCAAATATTTCATTCAGTGGTGTTTTATCAGTTGTAATCGGTTTTAACTGAGAACTAGAAACCCACCTATGCTTTCCATGGCTTTTGGGGCCTGCACTCCCAACTTTCTTTTTTTAAATTGTGTAAGGGTTTATACAGTAATGTAAATAGCAGTATTGTGGATGATGTCATTCAGTGTTTTTATCAGGATGTCATAAATGATGTCATTAGTGGTGGTATTAATGATGTCATTTAATATGATATGTTGTGTAATATGTGAGATCATCTCTAATTATCATACCAAACGATAATGGCACTTTAACTTTTGTATTTTTTAGTGACAAAATATATATATTTTATTAAAAGCCTTGGCACTAACAGCCTAGAAATATACGTGAACGCCAAGTGCGGAAGGGGGGACCTAAAGTCCTCTCTTTGTCTCCATTTCTTATTGTACTTTTGTAACATATTGATGACATGAAGTGTGTAATAGTTAAAGCTGTTTTTAATCCGACTTAAAAGTTAGGGTCTCATTAGGATCATGTTTTGTAAAACATGCAAGGGGTGACGTATGTTCTCCTTGGGCAATTTCTTTAAATAACTAAAGAGAAGTAAATAAAATGTGTGCCTGGCCTCACCTGTTTCCTGGCAGTCTTCGTCTATTCAGTGCAGAACTGAAACTGCTGCATCTGTGAACCAATCCCACATGCGCCTAAAGGTAAACCCATTCCATGACCGGTTGGCATCGAATGCGCATGCGCATGCGCTGAACAAAGCTTCACAAAAGAGCCTAGTTTTGCTTTCTCGAAAACTGGTGTCCTATTATTAGAATCGTCTCTAGCCATCAAGAAACTGCCACAGTTGCAAGAAAGTGCCCTCTGCAACCAAGGAAATGTTAACTTACCACAACAACATTACATGACAGTGACTCCACCCTCTGGACAGAAACAAAAACACACTGGGAAATTCTAGCAAGTTCTACCCAACCTCCTGGGTGCCCTATAAGGCATAGTCTTACCCAGAATCCTACGGGTTGTTTTTTCTGTCCTCTGGGAAAAGGACCACAAGGGACGGTTCTGGCACGGTGTGAGACTTCCCTGCTGGGCTTGGGAGTACTTGTTTCTCTGCTCTGTGGGAGTCTTCTGGACCTACAACGCAGGGCGGTGCAGGTGATGCCGCAGACCTTTCCACTGAGGTGCCTCCATTAGGCCATGGTGTGGCTTGGGGGCATGGCCGTCTTCCTCCTTTCTGCAGCTACATGCATGGCTAGGTGTAGCCGGGAGACTGGCCCGCATGGTGTGGCTTGGGGGCATGGCCGTCTTCCTCCTTTCTGCAGCTACATGCATGGCTAGGTGTAGCCGTGAGACTGGCTTGCATGGTGTGGCTTGGGGGCATGGCCGTCTTCCTCCTTTCTGCAGCTACATGCATGGCTAGGTGTAGCCGGGAGACTGGCCCGCATGGTGTGGCTTGGGGGCATGGCCGTCTTCCTCCTTTCTGCAGCTACATGCATGGCTAGGTGTAGCCGTGAGACTGGCTTGCATGGTGTGGCTTGGGGGCATGGCCGTCTTCCTCCTTTCTGCAGCTACATGCATGGCTAGGTGTAGCCGGGAGACTGGCCCACATGGTGTGGCTTGGGGGCATGGCAGTCTTCCTCCTTTCTGCAGCTACATGCATGGCTAGGTGTAGCCGGGAGACTGGCCCGCATGGGGTGGCTTGGGGGCATGGCCGTCTTCCTCCTTTCTGCAGCTACACGCATGGCTAGGTGTAGCCGGGAGACTGGCCCGCATGGGGTGGCTTGGGGGCATGGCCGTCTTCCTCCTTTCTGCAGCTACATGCATGGCTAGGTGTAGCCGGGAGACTGGCCCGCTTGGTGTGGCTTGGGGGCATGGCCGTCTTCCTCCTTTCTGCAGCTACATGCATGGCTAGGTGTAGCCAAGAGACTGGCCCGCATGGTGTGGCTTGGGGGCATGGCCGTCTTCCTCCTTTCTGCAGCTACATGCATGGCTAGGTGTAGCCGGGAGACTGGCCCGCATGGTGTGGCTTGGGGGCATGGCCGTCTTCCTCCTTTCTGCAGCTACACGCATGGCTAGGTGTAGCCGGGAGACTGGCCCGCATCAGTCGGAGGAGCGTGTTAACTGTTTCTCCCTCTTTTTGTCTCCTCCGAGGAGAGTACCTGCCACTTTTTATCTGTGCTCTTCCTTCTCCAGTTCCTCATCTGGATTGGAGTTTAGGAGATCTATGGCACCTTCAGTGGGGAAAAGGGGTGTGTGTTTCTTCACAACCCATTTGTCCCCCTGCCTCCCTACTTTCCTTTTGGCCACAGGGGACTAGCGGTGAATTGGGGCTTCTGAGCATGCGCGTCCATTCTCTTCTAGTTGAGGCACTCTGGGTGCTTCTGGCAAGTATTTAAACAGCACACCTGGAGGCAGGTAAGGGTTGTTTGCTGTGATTGCTTGCCAATATCTGTTCCTCTATTGTTCTCTGCATTATTTGGAGTAGTTTGCTGTGGTTTTGCTGCCATTTACCTGTTAGTGCCTGCTGTTGCTCTTCGCCATGGGGAAGCATTCTTTAAAGAGGCATCACACCTCTTTCTCACTCCTCTGCCTTTTCAGGAGATGAGTCCTGCACTCCCGTCACTAAAAGATGTAAGCAGGGGATAGTGGAAGAGGAGGAGGAGGAGAGGATTTGCTGCATATTCTTGGAGACTTTCAAGGTCCTTAAAAAGGATTCCAAGAAGGACCCTGCTAAGGGGGATATTTGGAGGGCTGTGGATGAACCCCCTTTCGGCGTCACACATTTCTTCAGACAGCGAGGCTTCTCTGCCAGCCCCAGATCTCAAGGGGAAATATATCTCTAAAGTAGTGTTACAGGACATTCTTTCTCATGTTCAGGATAATATGGTATTTCCTCCAGTAGAAAGACCTTCACCTACTCAGGACAATCTCCTGCCGCAATTTCGCAAACCTCTTAATGCGGGTCTTCCAATTCACCAATTTAGGGGCCGATTCCGATCCTGGTCGGAAACCGTTCCGTCCGACACGTTCCCGGAGCGATTTCCGACCGATTCGTGCCCCTTGGCTCCAAGCGAGCGAGTACGATGCAGCCGCATGCTGACGGACTCGGTTCGGTCGGACTCCCATTGAAGTCAATGGGAGCCGGTCGTACGACGCGTACATGGGCTCCCATTGACTGAATGGGTACGTTGCGCAAAAGGGTGCCCCCTGTAGTGGGTACGCGTTGGTGCCATCCGCACCGTACATGCATGTACTGTGTCCGACTCGTAAGGCTACGGGTGAAGGGTGGTCCGGCACGGACCCCCGAAGTCCGCTTCCCAGAGCGTTTAAGTGTCGGAGGCTCCGACTCGATCCGGTAAAGCCGAATCCGATTCGGAGGCCTTCCGACCGAGATCGGAATCGACCCCTTAGTCTAGATGTCATCAGACATGAGTGGAAGGACCCCAAGAAGATATCGCTGCCTGGACTCATGAGGAAACGTTATCCCTTGGAAAATATGGAGAATGTTCTCCCTGACGCTGTCCAGGTTGAATCCATTGTGCGCAGTTTGCTGAGTCGTTCCTCAATGGCAGAGGAAAATATTCTTAAAGACCCTGTGGAGAAGAAGGTGGACTCTTAAAAAAGGTTGTTTCTGGATCTCAGATTGCACTCACAGCTGGGGTTTATGGCGAGTATGCAACTCAGTCTCTGATTTCAGACTTTAAACTCTTATTTCAAGCCATTCAAGAGGTGAAGGATTGCCTTCCCCTGCTTTAGTCTTTGGAACAACAGATTCAGTTTCTATCAGACATATCCTTGATGTGGTGAGATCCTCAGCTCTTGTGAGTGGAGCAGCTATTTCGGCCAGGCACAATCTCTATCTGAAAGAATGGAATACAGATGTGGCCCAGAAGGCAACAGCCCTCAAAATGCCTTTTGAGGGCCAGAAGTTGTCTGGAGCAGGTTTGGAGGAAAAGCTCCCTCGTCTTCAAGGAAAGGAAACACTCCTTCTTCTTTAAGGCGACAGTGTCCAAAGCTCCCTCGTCTCAAGGAAAGGAAACACTCCTTCTCCTTTAAGGCGACAGTGTCCAAAGCTCCCTTGTCTTCAAGGAAAGGAAACACTCCTTCTCCTTTAAGGAGACAGTGTTCAAAGCTCCCTCGTCTTCAAGGAAAGGAAACACTCCTCCTCCTTTAAGGAGACAGTGTCCAAAGCTCCCTCGTCTTCAAGGAAAGGAAACACTCCTCCTTTAAAGAGACAGTGAACAGAGCTCCCTCGTCTTCAAGGAAAGGAAACACTCCTCCTCCTTTAAAGAGACAGTGTCCAAAGCTCCCTCGTCTTCAAGGAAAGGAAACACTCCTTCTCCTTTAAGGAGACAGTGTCCAAAGCTCCCTCGTCTTTTCAAGGAAAGGAAACACTCCTTCTCCTTTAAGGAGACAGCGTCCAAAGCTCCCTCGTCTTCAAGGAAAGGAAACACTCCTTCTCCTTTAAGGAGACAGCGTTCAAAGCTCCCTCGTCTTCAAGGAAAGGAAACACTCCTCCTCCTTTAAGGAGACAGTGTCCAAAGCTCCCTCGTCTTCAAGGAAAGGAAACACTCCTCCTCATTTAAGGAGACAGTGTCCAGAGCTGCCTCTTCTTCAAGGAAAGGAAACACTCCTCCTCCTTTAAGGAGACAGTGTCCAAAGCTCCCTCGTCTTCAAGGAAAGGAAACACTCCTTCTCCTTTAAGGAGACAGTGTCCAAAGCTCCCTCGTCTTCTCAAGGAAAGGAAACACGCCTTCTCCTTTAAGGAGACAGTGTCCAAAGCTCCCTCGTCTTCAAGGAAAGGAAACACTCCTCCTTTAAGGAAACAGTGTCCAAAGCTCCCTCATCTTCAAGGAAAGGAAACACTCCTTCTCCTTGAAGGAGACAGTGTCCAATGCTCCCTCTTCTTCTCAAGGAAAGGAAACCCTCCTTCTCCTTTAAGGAGACAGTGTCCAAAGCTCCCTCGTCTTCAAGGAAAGGAAACATTCCTTCTCCTTTAAGGAGACAGTGTCCAAAGCTCCCCCGTCTTCTCAAGGAATGAAACCCTCCTTCTCCTTTAAGGAGACAGTGTCCAAAGCTCCCCCGTCTTCTCAAGGAATGAAACCCTCCTTCTCCTTTAAGGAGACAGTGTCCAAAGCTCCCTCGTCTTCAAGGAAAGGAAACACTCCTTCTCCTTTAAGGAAACAGTGTCCAAAGCTCCCTCGTCTGCAAGGAAAGGAAACACTCCTCCTCCTTTAAGGAGACAGTGTCCAAAGCTCCCTCGTCTTCAAGGAAAGGAAACACTCCTTCTCCTTTAAGGAGACAGTGTCCAAAGCTCCCTCGTCTTCAAGGAAAGGAAACACTATTTCTCCTTTAAGGAGACAGTGTCCAAAGCTCCCTCGTCTTCTCAAGGAAAGGAAACACTCCTTCTCCTTTAAGGAGACAGTGTCCAAAGCTCCCTCGTCTTCTCAAGGAAAGGAAACCCTCCTTCTCCTTTAAGGAGACAGTGTCCAAAGCTCCCTCGTCTTCAAGGAAAGGAAACCCTCCTTCTCCTTTAAGGAGACAGTGTCCAAAGCTCCCTTGTCTTCAAGGAAAGGAAACCCTCCTTCTCCTTTAAGGAGACAGTGTCCAAAGCTCCCTTGTCTTCAAGGAAAGGAAACACTCCTTCTCCTTTAAGGAGACAGTGTCCAAAGCTCCCTCGTCTTCAAGGAAAGGAAACACTCCTTCTCCTTTAAGGAGACAGTGTCCAAAGCTCCCTCGTCTTCTCAAGGAAAGGAAACACTCCTTCTCCTTTAAGGAGACAGTGTCCAAAGCTCCCTCGTCTTCTCAAGGAAAGGAAACACTCCTTCTCCTTTAAGGAGACAGTGTCCAAAGCTCCCTCGTCTTCTCAAGGAAAGGAAACACTCCTCCTTTAAGGAGACAGTGTCCAAAGCTCCCTCGTCTTCAAGGAAAGGAAACCCTCCTTCTCCTTTAAGGAGACAGTGTCCAAGCTCCCTCGTCTTCAAGGAAAGGAAACACTCCTTCTCCTTTAAGGAGACAGTGTCCAAAGCTCCCTCGTCTTCTCAAGGAAAGGAAACACTCCTTCTCCTTTAAGGAGACAGTGTCCAAAGCTCCCTCGTCTTCTCAAGGAAAGGAAACACTCCTCCTTTAAGGAGACAGTGTCCAAAGCTCCCTCGTCTTCAAGGAAAGGAAACCCTCCTTCTCCTTTAAGGAGACAGTGTCCAAAGCTCCCTCGTCTTCAAGGAAAGGAAACACTCCTTCTCCTTTAAGGAGACAGTGTCCAAAGCTCCCTCGTCTTCTCAAGGAAAGGAAACACTCCTTCTCCTTTAAGGAGACAGTGTCCAAAGCTCCCTTGTCTTCAAGGAAAGGAAACACTCCTTCTTCTTTAAGGAGACAGTGTCCAAAGCTCCCTCGTCTTCAAGGAAAGGAAACACTCCTTCTCCTTTAAGGAGACAGTGTCCAAACCTCCCTCGTCTTCAAGGAAAGGAAACCCTCCTTCTCCTTTAAGGAGACAGTGTTCAAATATTCCAGGTCTTCCAGATAAAAATCTTTACTTCAACCTTGAAGGAGGCAAACGTTGGCTCCTTCCTCACGACCCCAGGGCAAATCTTCTTTGTTTCATTATTTCAGGAAACAGAAATCAGATGCAGGATCTAAGACACAGAATTCCTGACTATGCTGGGGCGCAGGTAACCTTACAGATCTGTGGACGGATAAAGGAGCTTTTCTGTGCATTGAGCTCAGTAACCTCCGACAGATGGTTCTTCAGCATTATCTAGAGCGATTAATAGATAGAGTTCCAGACTCTGTCAGGGACAATCTGCACCCCTTTTTCTTTGGAACTCCAGCAAACTGCGGGTCTTCATGGAGGGAATTGACTCTCTCATAAAGAAGGGAGCAATTTGTCCTGCGCCACAGAGAGAAAGGGTCCAGGGGTCTTTTCCATTGTCTTCCTAGTCAAGAAATCTCCAGGGGGATATCGTCTAGTGATAAACCTGAAGACTCTGAATATCTTCATTCCAGATGCCAAATTCATGATGGAGACCCTTCAGAGGGTTGCCCCATTAATTCCATTTCACAGTATCACGATTATTCTCCATATCCCTGTTGGCAGCAGGACTGGAGATTCCTGAGTGTTGCTGTAGGGTTACTTGTGTTCGAAATCCTTTGAAGAAATAAAAAAACAGAAGACAAGAGGTGTTTGGCAAAACAGGAACAGTTTGTTTAATTAAACATTACAGCTGGGAGAAAAGTTACAGGCACAAGGTCTGAGGACTGTCTCAGTTTACATATGGTCTGTGTCCTTCTTTTATACAAAACATAATGGGTTATAAAAGTTTCTGGCGTACCATATATGGTGAGGAATGTTGGCTGCTGCCTTTGAAGTCATACATTAATTGTCTAATGGTTACTGCAGGTGGATCTCGACCTCGTGTGGACACAATGTGGTCAGTGCATAATGTATCCAGATGTCCGGCATGGGGAGTGTGTGATCACTACGTGTGCTAGGTCCTGATTGGCTATGTGTTCCTAACTCATTTTGCATCTGACCTTTATGGTGTTTTTTAGGAATGCACGTACCCTCTCCAGCCATGTGTGCTTTATTGGGGCAATCTCATTTGACCCTTTATAATACCCCTTTGACCTACCAATCAGCAATCCTGGGCTTTGGTCTCAGGGCCTGCTTGACTACATATTTGCGAGTCGAGGTTGATGTGGAGTTCACAGCGGGTGATTCCGTTAATAGGGTTGCGATTTCATTGTCATCGATGAATGCATCGATTTCCATATTAACATAGGGAGTAATCATTGGCAGTTTGTGGTCCTCACCTTCGGCATAAAATCAGCCCTCTGGTTATTCACTAAAATTATGGCTCCAGTTGTGGCTCATCTTCATTTACAAGGTATCCCAGTTTACCCTTACCTCGATGACTGGCTTCTTCATTCTGGAGACCTTGGACAATCTGGATCGCACAAAGGAAATGTTTGGATCAACTGGTTCGTCTCTCTCAACCTCCTTTAATGTCAGCTGAAGCCTTCCTGAGAGATCAGGTTCACAAGTGCCATATTCAGGACAGATCTGGCAAAGATTTTTCTTCCTTTAGACAGGATCACTCGTATGCAAAGCTTGAACAGGTCACTTCTCACTTCCATAGAGGTGCAGGCTCGACTGTGTCAGGAGGTCCAGGGGCATATGGCAGCATGTGTGTTCACAGTTCCTTGGACACGTCTACAACTTCGTCCATTCCTTTGGCATCGACACAGGTTCTACTCCCAAAAAGCTCTCTCCCTGGATCACTTGGTTCCTCTCTCCAGTCAGATCAAGCTGGAGTGGTGGTTGGACACTCGCAATCTGATCAAGGAGATGCAGATGCGAATGGTATAACCCTTGTTCCTAACCACAGATGCCAACAAGGGTGGTTAGGGAGCCACATGTCTCTCCCACTCGTGTCAGCATAAATGGTCATGGGTGGAGCAGAGGGAGCTATTGAACTGGAGAAAACACATGGTGATCTACTGGTCTCTCATGCACTTCTCAGATCTCATCAGGCAGAAGGATGTGCTGGTAAGATCGAACAACACGGTCTCCATTGCCTGCATAATTCAGGAGAACAGCATATCCAAGACCTTGAATCAAGTAGTGGCATCAATTGGTCTCTGGTACGGGTGTAGCGGAACTCGTGGAATTTCACTAGGCCTATTCTGCGAAGTTACATAAAAACTCTCCAAAGCGCTGAAAAAATGCATGTTGCAATGCTATTTGGCTCCAGTATCGCATTTTGCACTGAAAACTCTGAGTGAAAGATAACAAGCATGCGGCCATTTGAGTTGATTTTGTTGCCGTTTGAGTAGGAAATCTACATAAGAAGCAGCCCTCTGACCGCGTTCAATCCCGCAACCGCTCATGTTAGAAAATTACACTGAAAGGCTTCCTAGTGACTGGAAATCACACTAGGAGACGCCTAATCTCGCTTTCTGGAGCCCTTGTCATTGCGTTCTTTGAATAGGAAAAAAGTTCTGCCACGCGTCTATTGGTGGAATTTGGCCAGAACTCTGCGTTAAAAGAGTAACACGGAGTTGCCATATTCCTCCAATTCTGCAAGCGGAATTAGAAATTCCACCCAGTTGGAATCCAATCTTCTGAGTTTGAAAGCATCTTAAATCAGGGGTGTAGACAGGGGTGTCAACAACACTCAGGCAGATCGTCTAAGCAGGTCATTCACTTCATTACGGGATCTGTAGTTGTCCTGCAGGACCTTCCTCCAGATTTGCAGAAAGTTCCGTCATGTGTTTCTGGATCTGTTTGCTTTAAGGAACTATTCCAAGGTTCTGAGGTTTTGTTTAGGAGTGGGCTGTAAACTACGCTCCGCGGGCACAGTTTTGCCACTCTGAGTTCTACTTGGAATGTGGAGGTCGGCAAAAACACCACAAACCCGCTGGCAGAGCGGAGTTTATCAGCACGCTCAACCCTAGTCTCAGCAATGAGGAACTGTGTGTGGGACTTGTAGCAACAACAGGGTCCTGGCCCCCAATGACCCTCAGCAATCAAGGGAACTTCATCCCCCAACAAGTAGTGCACCAGGAGGCCCCTTTGCAGAGTGGTTGAGAATAGAGACAGGGTCTTCGATGACGTCTCAGCAATGCCGCTGTAGGGGACTTACTTGTGGCAACAATAGGGGTTCTTGGTCCCCAACTACCCTAAGCAGCCAAAGAGACTTCATTAGGGGTGGCCGAGCAATATTCCGCCCTCATGGAACCCTGCAGAATCTAGCAGAGGTTTTCAGCAACTCTGTAGAATTCCGCTAAGTAAAGCTCCACAAGCTCCGCCCAGGCCTAGTTTTGTTCAAAGTTCCAGGAGGAGGAAGCTTGGGGCATGGACGCTCTCTTGGTGGATTGGCCCCAGAAGCTGCTCTATGCTTTCCCTCCATCTCCTTTAATTACAAAGATTTTTGCAAAAATTCAGCGGGAGGAAGCAGAGGTGATCTTGATAGTGTTGTTCTGGCCATGGTGATCGTGGTTCCCTCCGCTACAGCGTCTGGCAACTTGTTCTCCGTGGCATCTCCCATCAACTCCATCTCCTTTTAAGACTCCTTGCCCTTCACATCTACATATCGGTCTCTTGGCTTGGAGGTGGAAAGGATGAACCTTTTAAGTCTCAAGCTTTCAGGAAGACATTGAGTTTTTGTAACTTTTGGGCAGGCATGTCAAGGCAAGTCTGCAATTAAAGCCACGTTGAGGCCCTTCTGGAGGTGACTTGATTCAGTGATGGTCTACCAGGTACGTGGCTGCCTCCTCGGCAGAATTCCAGGCAGTTTCTCTTCTAGAAATTATAAGAGCAGCCACTCAGCCTTCAGACCCTACTTTCAATAGACATTCCTGACTGAATAATATTCTGGACTGTGCTAGCAAATTTGGGATGGGGTTGTTGAGTCCAGCTCTGGAATGAATTCCTTTGCTTACCACTATTATTTTAACACGTTCAATGTGCATTAAAACATTGGGTGCCCATATTTGATGTGTACTGTATTTTTATCAAAGGCTTTGTAATTTAGTATATCTCATGATGTAATGACTGGGACAAGGACGAGGAGCGTGGAGATAATGCCTTATTACTTACGTGTAATCTTCATTACTCTTAGTCCTACTCATCCTTGTCACAGTCATTATGATCCATCCCACCCTCCTTCCGAGCCGTTGATTTTGCTTGGATATTTCATCAGAATTCTGGGTAAGCCAATGCCTTATATGGTACGCAGGAGGGTGGGTAGGGCTTGCTAGAATTCTCGTGTGTTTTTTCTGTACAGGGGGTGGAGTCACCCCCATGATGTATTGACTGTGACGAAGACAAGGAGGACTCACAGTAAGGAAGATTACCTGTAAGTAATCAGGGCATTCATTCATCTGTCCTTAAAACTTGTCTAAGTGGAGTAAACACCACCTTTTGTTGACAGATTGGGAGTGTTTTGGGAGTGTGGGTTTTGTTCCCTTTCTGTCTAATTTGCAAATAGCATTCTCCTTACAGTCTTATTTTTTTATTAAAGTCACTCCCTGGCGGACTACTTCCACCACAAGATCACCGATATCTATAGCCACTTCGACCCCCAACTCACCTCGCCATCGCTTGAAGAGTTCAGGAAAAAGCTCAAGACTTGGCTCTTCGACAGAGACCCACAGAAACCCAGCACCTGGAGACCCCCGATGTGACAAGCCGCGCTCTACCAAAACCCACTCACTGATTGATTTAACAAATTTCCGACAGCTTGCACGTAACACGGAGATCCGTTTGAAAATGTGATTTACAAATTAATTTTAATTCCTTGATTCTGGAAATCAAGAGTTTCGTTGAGTCTGTTTATATTTTTTACTTTTCTTTTAAATGCCACTTGTGTAACCAACACATGCTTCTCTTGGCCATTTGCTAACAAAGTGTCATATTTACTGTTGAATCTGAATTTGTTAGGGCTCCTGTTACGGGACGGGGGGCACTTTCAGTTACTTTGCCATACCGAGGGACAGAGGCGCCATTTTTTCCCTCAGTGCGCTCTCTAGTTGTTGGGGCGGCTGACGTATAAAAATGTGTGCTGCACGGAGGCAGGAGCCTTAGATGTTTGCTCCGCTCCGATATTTTACCATTCTGCTATTTGCACATTGCTTTGCTGGTTTTAGACAGATTTTATTGTACACTGCTTTTTAAAAAGATATTTACTGTTGAATCTGAATTTGTTAGGGCTCCTGTTACGGGACGGGGGCACTTTCAGTTACTTTGCCATACCGAGGGACAGAGGCGCCATTTTTTCCCTCAGTGCGCTCTCTAGTTGTTGGGGCGGCTGACGTATAAAAATGTGTGCTGCACGGAGGCAGGAGCCTTAGAGGTTTGCTCCGCTCCGATATTTTACCATTCTGCTATTTGCACATTGCTTTGCTGGTTTTAGACAGATTTTATTGTACACTGCTTTTTAAAAAGATATTTACTGTTGAATCTGAATTTGTTAGGGCTCCTGTTACGGGACGGGGGGCACTTTCAGTTACTTTGCCATACCGAGGGACAGAGGCGCCATTTTTTCCCTCAGTGCGCTCTCTAGTTGTTGGGGCGGCTGACGTATAAAAATGCGTGCTGCGCGGAGGCGCAGCGGACGCGCGCAGCGGGCGCGCCGCTGGCGCGCCGAAGGCGCGCCTAAGGCAAGCCCGTCTGCGCCCGTCAGCGGCTCGGAAGTGGCCAGGGCCAGTTACGCTGCCGGTTTTGATCTTCAGCGTCTGTCTCCGTTAAAGTATAGCCGCGATAAGTTGCTGATGCTTCGGCCCTGCCTTTGTCAACCACCCGTTAGGTGGGATGTTCTTTCTCAATTCTCGAAGGTCTGCCAGCAATGCAGCTACAGCTCAGCTACTTGGCAATATTTAAAAGCCGCGCATAACGATGATGGGAAGAAGAACTATATTAGAGCAGCTTTGATAAACACTCGCTCTTTGAGCAAACACCACCAGGATATTTTTGACCTGCTCTCAGATGGCCGTTTAGATCTTCTTTTTATCACCGAGACATGGCTGAATGAATCCTCGAACCCGGTAGTGCAGATGTCTATCCCAGAGGGATTTAAGATTTCTCGCGCTGATCGTCAGACGGGTAGAGGAGGGGGTGTTGCAGTGGTTTACAGGGATATGTGGATGTTTAATCGGGAGAAGAGCGTTTTGTTGGGGGAGGGCGAATTCCTTGATTTCAGTATTATTATTTCGCCTCGGTCCACATTAGGGGGAACCCTGGTTTATAGACCTCCTGGGCCAACAGGGCCCTTTCTTAAAGCCTTAGAAGATGTTATCATTCCCCGAGCTCTGAGGTTTGCCCAATATCTCTTTTTGGGAGACCTCAATCTCCACTTGGATCAGACGGATGTAGGAACCACCCAGGAATTCTTGGATTCCCTAGATCTTGCTCAGCTCACCCAGTGGGTTAGTTCTCCCACCCACTGTGGGGGCCATATCCTTGACCCCATCTGTTCCAATTTTCCTATGGTAGTTGAAGATCCGCTCCCCGTGTCCTGGTCGGACCATTTTCTAGTTCTCTTCTCCTGGCCCATTGAGGGTAACTGCTGGATACCACAGGCTAGTGCCAGTCCGGCCGCTGCTAAAGTAGATCCTATAGCCTTCAGCCAAGCTTTGGAGAAGTTTAGACCAGCTCTCCCTTCCAATTTGGAGGGCGCCCTGGCCTGCTTTACTAGATGGATTAGGTTGGCGATGGACAGTCTTTCACCTACGTCTAGCCACAGGCGGGTCAGGGAGTCAC
This sequence comes from Calotriton arnoldi, assembly GCA_963921515.1. NCBI lineage: Eukaryota > Metazoa > Chordata > Amphibia > Caudata > Salamandridae > Calotriton > Calotriton arnoldi. The sequence goes on along the minus strand of CAWUFW010023786.1, from coordinate 28,996 downwards.
CGTCTAAACCATGGTTCTCAGCCGAACTGAAAGTTCTTAAGCAGCAGTGTAAGAAACTGGAACGCCGCTGGCGGAAAGGCTATTGCTCATCAGCGAAGATTATGCTCAGAGAAGCCCAGAAAATGTATTATATTGCTATTAGCAAGGCTAAGGGTCTCTATTACGCGGACCGGATAGAGTCTGCTAATAACAACTCTAGGGAAATCTTCTCTATTGTACAGAGCTTTATGGTGCCGAGGGCTGAGACAACAAGGCTCCCTGCCTCTAATACATGGTGTGATAAACTTTCTAAATTCTTTATTGATAAGATTCATTCAATACAGAGAACATTTAGAGATCAAAGTCCACCTCAGGCAGGGGGTGCCCCCGGCTGCTCCTTCTGAGCCATCTTTCATGCTGGAGGCTTTTACACCTATTGACCTATCGGACTCACTTAAAATTTTGAAAGCTATGAAATCTGGCTCTCCATCGGATCCTTGTAAGGCGAGACTCCTGGCCTCCGTGGCTGAAACAGTTAATATAGAAGTGAATACGCTTATTAGACTCTCCTTTCAGGAGGCGCTGGTTCCAACAGTGTGGAAGCAAGCTAAAATCCTGCCCCTTCTAAAGAAACCTTCACTAAACCCTCAGGACCCAGGGAGCTATCGCCCCATCTCCCTTCTTCCCACTGTATCTAAAATCTGTGAGAAGGCAGTTAATAAACAGCTCACTGATTTTATTGAAGGGTCAGGTCTTCTACATCCAGCTCAATCAGGTTTTAGAGCTGCATATAGTACTGAGTCGGCCCTGGTTGAAGTATCAGAAGCTATCCGAGGCTGTCTGGATGCCGGTGGAAGTGCTGCCTTGATATTGTTGGATTTATCGGCAGCATTCGATACTGTTCCCCACTCGTTGCTTCTGTCTCGTTTGATGGAAATAGGTGTCACGGGATCAGCCTGGAGGTGGCTAAAATCTTTTCTTGAGGGGCGTACGCAACAGATTTGGATCCCCCATTCTCTTCCACGCCTCAAGGTGTTACCACAGGAGTGCCGCAAGGGTCCTCTTTGAGTCCCCTTCTTTTCAACATCTACGTCACTCCTCTGGTACAATTAGCGGAGGAGCTAGGAGCCAAAATCGTTGCATACGCCGATGATACTCAACTACTGTTTACCTGGGGTAAATTGGAGTGTGATACCCTGAAGGTTAAGAAATGTCTGACAGCTGTCTTTCAGTGGCTCTCAGCGGCACAGCTTAAATGCAACGAAGAAAAATCGGAGATTCTTCTCTACGGCAACTTTCCCACACGGTTCAGAGAGACTCTCTGGCCGGCCGGCTTTCCGCTACCATCCTCTTCTGGCCAACCTGTTAAGAATCTGGGCGTGTGGTTTGATGAAAATTTGTCTTTCTCGTATCACATCAAAAAATTGGCCGGGAGCTGTTTTGGGATACTGAAGTCACTCAGGAAATTTCTCCCCTTGCTCCCTAGGGATGCAAGGGAAACAGTGACCAGGGCGTTGATTTTGTCTCGGCTTGATTATGCCAATGCCCTGTACATTGGTTTACCAGATTACTCTCTTAATAAACTGCAGGTCGTCCAGAATGCAGCAGCCAGGCTTTTATTCAACATTCCTATCAGAAGCAGCGTTAGACAACATCTGCGCACCTTGCACTGGCTGCCGGTCACTAAGCGTGTTAAGTTCAAAGCCCTTGTGGTTGCCCATCGTGCTCTCCACGGATTGGGGCCAGCTTACCTAAGGAAGCGCTTTGAGTTCTATACCCCTACTAGAGATCTGAGGTCAGCTTCTCAGTATCTTGCCCGGTTACCTCGTGTCCGTCGTCAAAGAATGGGGGCAGATCTCTTGCATTTCGGGCAGCCACCGCCTGGAATTTGTTGCCTTTCTCGCTGCGTAACACCCATGATCTTAGACTTTTTAAAAAACAGCTCAAAACACTTCTGTTTTAACCTGCGATTCTCTTTCTAGCTGCACCTCAAGGCTCGCGCCGGGACACTCCTGGGAGTATCTGAGCGCGTTATAAACTTCATTAACATAACATAACATAACATTGTTTCCTCTTCCTCAGCTGATCGCCTTGACTCTGCGCGGCTGATGGGATGGCATGGGACAGAGTCAGTAGGCATGGGCATTCCTAGTTTTTTGCCCTTAGCTGCGCCCTCAGAGCAGCACTTTCTCCCCTTCAAAATGACTACTTTTCAACCCTCCCTATGTCACTTTCCACCAGTCTCTCCACTCATGGGCATGTGCTCGGAGCAAGGAGCGTTGTTATTGGCTGTGAATTGCATCCCTATGTGAGCACGTGGCCACAGCCAACCTGCCAATCACGGTGTCTACCTTCACTCAGCAGAAGCAGGGCTAGGGTGCAGGCCAGTGACAGCGCTCTAGAAAAGCCTTTGAGGCTAGCTCTGTGCTAGGGACCTGTCTACTAGGAGTGGACGAGGCAGACGATCATAGAGAGAGCCGAGCCGAGCCGAGCCAGGGGTCCAGTTGGGGTCTGAGAACCAAAACATGAGATGAATAAAAAAAAAAATTACGTATTTTTATTGGCATTTTGTATATATCCTCACAAACCAAATCTCTGCGATGCTACATTTCCAATCTTAGAGTTATCTGTATTTCTTTTTCTCCATACATTAATATTAATTGTCCTTACTGGCGTTTTCCTACAGAGTACATTATATAATCTCAACATTAATCAAAGCACGTTGTGGGCAAGGGTAGAGATCCAGTAAGATGGTTACATCACTCTTGCATGACAGCTCTATCTAGTACTTGCTTCACTCTTACAGTTTTTGCTGCATCGTTGAGCTGGGCAGCCTTTCAACAGCGGTCCTAGATACAAATGCACCACTCAAAATCAACACAAATGCTATTCTAACTACTTAACTCAAACCAACAAAAAAGAAAAACTTGTGCAGAAGAGTGATGTGGATGATCTCTATCAGTAGAGCCTTAGATGGGTCTCAGCGCAATTTGACCACAGGGTCCCCCCACCGTTGACCTTATCCATTCTCCCAATTGTCAGTTCCCTTACAGTTTAACAGCTTGTGGGGCGTCTCCAACTCATTTCAGTTCCCTGGGTTCCCTAGGTGGTGTGTGTGTGTGGAGGGGGCTATTGCGGCCTACGCCTCCATGTTAGGTTACCTGTTCCATCCTTTCATCATCACTACTCGTACCCCTGGCTGTTCCCATGACACCATCACTTACTTCCATTGCTCAGCTATTGGGCGCTTCCTCATTCCCTTGGCCTCTTCTCAGCTCAGTACTCTACCTTCTGCCCCAGCCCATGAGATGACATCTTTGTTCCATGTTTGGAAGTGGGGCTCCCTCGCAGACTTCCACTCCATCGCTATTCTACCCTTAGCGAGTCCCAGTGCGAGATCTATCAGTCTGTTCCCAACCTTGCGTTTCAGCGGCCTGGGGAAAATGCCCATCAAGTACACCTGTACTGTGGGGGGCAACACCCTACCTAGTGCGCTTTTGATCTTGACTAAAACAGCCTCCCAGAATGGGCGTATATACTGACAGTCCCAGGTCATATGTCCAAAGTCCGCGTCTAGGTGCGCACATCTGGGGCATTGTTGTATTTCCCCCCCCATAAGTCACATTAAGACGATGGGGCGTCATGTAAGACATGTGAATGTAATTGAATTTGATGTACTTTAAGCGCGTGTTCCGAGAGATCTTTTTGGGGGACAACAGTTGTTTCCCACTTCATTCGTAGCCCACTCAAGGGGCAGAGGGACGCTGCTATTAGTGTGGCATAGAACCATTTCACTAGGTGTCCTGCTGTGCCGAGGGTGAATATGGCATGCAACACCGGGTGCGTCTCTGGTTCCTCCCTCCCTCTATCCCACAACTGCGCAAATGTACGGGTCAGGGCCTCGTACCGCAGAAACTGTCCTGGGGGAAGCCCGCAGCTGCCCATCAGCTCCTCAAATAGGATCAATTCTTTATCCAGGTAGCAATCCCCAACATTGTCCAGTCCCGCTTCTGACCAGCGCACTAATTGTTCGCTAGTGAATACAGACTGGGGATCCCCATGTGGCAACCCCACCAATGGTAACATGGGTGTGTATTTAGAGGCTTTCTGTGCTTTACTCTGACACCTTTTCCAGGCCTGCAGGGCTGTGCATTGTAGTAACGAGCAGAATGGGGTATTTGTTGTTGGTATGAGGAGTTTTGCCACCACTAGGCTAGGGCAAGCTTCCGGGTCTGCTAGACATGTGCCTTCCTCATTCACTCCCTCTACCCATTGCGCCAACCACTGTTATTGGGCAGCCAGCATATAGTATTCAAAATTCGGTACTCCCGGCCCCCCTCCACCATGGGAAGCTGCAGTGTCTTCAGGGACACCCTTGGGCGCCCCTCATCCCACACCAGTTTTTTGTAGGAGGGTGTTCAGTGGGCGAAACCAGCTACTTGGCATCAGGACCGGGAGGTTAACAAAAAGTACAACAGGCGGGGCAGCATGACCATTTTGGATAAAGAAATCCTGGCCATAATGGGCAAATGAAGAGTACGCCAAAAGTGCACACACAAGCGGAGTGAGCGCAGTGCCCTGTTCAGGTTCCCTTCCTTCAAATCCTCTAAGGAGTGAAAAACATGTATGCCCAGGTACTTCAATGTATCCTGAGCCCAAAGTATGTCAATCGTTAAAGCCTCCGGTCTGGGCAATGGGCCTTCCATGGGAAACAGATATGTTTTGGCTTTATTAACCAGAAGGCCAGAGAACAGCGCAAAGCCGTCTAAGATCTGCATAGCTGAGGGGGTGCCAGTGACCGCTTCCCCCAAATAGATGAACAAGTCGTCTGCACATAAAGAGATGTTGTGCTGCCGCCCCCGATTGTTAATCCTATCCCATCACCTCCCTGTAGCACCCTCTCCGCAAGTGGTTCTGTTGCCAGGGCAAACAGAAGGGGAGAGAGAGGGCACCCTTGTCGGGTCCCTCGGGAGATCCGATATTGCCTGGAGATTGTTCTGCCCGTTTTGACCCTTGCTGTGGGTGAAGCATAAAGCAGCCGCACCCACCGTACCCAGTCCTCCTCTAGACCCATGTGCAACATTACCTCGAACAAATACTCCCAGCCAACCGTGTCAAAAGCTTTTTCTAAGTCAATGGACAGAACCGCTGCCCGTTGTTTGGTAGGAGCTTCCAAATGATAAAGAATAGAATGGAGTCTACGAAGGTTGTAGGAAGTACTGCGAGAGGGAATTAATCCCTTCTGGTTGTGATGGACTAGGGATCGCATGTGTGGGAGGAGCCTACCCGCCAGCACCTTACTTAAAATTTTAAAGTCCAAATTAAGCATGGAGAGGGGTCTGTAATCCGCCACTTCAGCAACCGGTGTCTTGGTCTTCGGGAGCGGAATCACCAGTGCGGTTTGGGTGGAGCTGGGTAGTTCCCCGAGCTCATATGCCTCGGCATACAACTTGACAAGTTGTGGCGCAAGTGTGTCGGCAAACCTTTGGTAGAATTCTGCCGGGAGGTCATCAGGCCCCGGCGTTTTGCCTGGTGCCAGCGCCGAAATGGTCGCTTTGATTTCCTGTAGATTTATTGGATCTCCCAACTCTTCTCTTGCTGAGTCGTTCAACATGAGACAAATCATAAAAATAAATCTTTTATTGGCCCTGCACAACTGATACATATATTTGACTTTAGATTTTATGGTTAGTTAAAACCTTTACAATATAAAATAGCAGGTACTAATAAACATAACTAAGTTCATGCAAATGAAACCAAATAAAACATAAAAATATTAACGTGTTTTTAGGTGATTACACACATAATACAATTACCATTTCAGTTGACCGCCAATGGGGATGTGCAGATTTGTATTGAATTTTTCTATGAAAACTGCACAATGTTGAGTTTTACGTGTTATGCAGCGGATACAGTCTTACATCTTTTAAAAAAAATTAAGAGATCTAAATTGGAAACACAAAGATTATGTGAAATCCGGGTACAGTAGGGGGGGTGTCCGTTTTAGCACATTGTTAATATGTTACCGCACATTAGAACTACAATTCCCAGAATGCACCCTTCAGTTGGTTCAGAGTAAGGACTAGCGGAACACATTGCAAGTGACATAGAGCCACTTGTCAGCTGCATTGAGCACTGGCATTTCCTAACAACCAGCAATGACTGGTGCTGGAGTGTTGCAAGGAAGATTGCTGTGGTTTGAGGGGATACCCCACCCCCAGACTCCTTTATGAAGCACCAAAGGGCAGAAGGCTCTCCCCGGCCCTTCTCCCCAAGGAGCTCAGGATGCAGCAAACCCCTACCTGTATTGACTGTTTATCAGAGCAGCTTTAAGCACTCAGCCTTAGCTGACTTCCTACTAGAGGTGGGTGAGCCAACAAATTAACATGGAGAGTGTAGTGTCATGAGACTATGTGCGCTAGGAGCCTTACAGTTCTGGGTGGACTCAACAAAGGAATTAAGTAACTTGCTGTGAGGTGTTACGGTGTGATTATTAATGGTTATGACGTAATGTGTGGGCAGAGTGTGTGATTGCATGCTGGGGAATAAATAAGTCTACTACAGAGCTCTGTGTGTGGTGAATTCATTTTGCATGCTCCCGGGCTGGGGAAGACGCTACAACTGGCGATGAGGGGGGATCCGTGCCCTGAGAAAACAAGACTGCTCTCCCTGAGAGTTTGCAACAATACAGCAAACTGCTTGTGCGTGCCACATATGCCCAAGTCGAAGACAAGCAATTCAAAGTTGGCGAACGTGGAGTTGAAGCCCCACTCCACCCCATATACGGCCTCGAGAAGCTGAAGATCCTGCGGAGAAACACAACTGAAAAACCTGCCAAAATCTGGCAAGACTGGAGGAAGAGATATTGAGCTGTGCCATAACACAGAGCCATCATCCATGCAAAGTAAATGCTAAAGGCAGCAACAACCAGATACAATGCAAAAAGCTAAACGCGACTGAGAGCAAGTGTGAGAGAAGGAACCGTTACTCAAAGAAAACACCGATCTACGACCTTAGATCGGGTATGATGACCCAAGTACGAGCACACGGCCAGTACTTGCCGAAATTACAGGCCAAGTGAACAGCAACAGTCATCTGAACAGCATATGCTCTCAACGGCAATAGAAAAGAACGTGAAGTATGATGCTGCCGCGTTCTTGAAACCACACGCCATTCCATACCACCATGAAGCAGAATATTGGCGCCGAGTGGACTGCATGGATCGAGATGTTCGATGACTTCATAGATGCCCTAGAAGAAAATGATGGTAAGAAAATCATTAAATACTTAAAGAACCTTGCCAGTGACTGCCGTCAACGAAGTGTTGAAGGAAATCTCGCAGAGTGATGTAATATCATACCGTCAGATCAAAGAAGCATTAGAAACCAAGTTCAATCCAATGCCGAATCTAGACTATGAAAGGTACATGTTCAATCAATCGAGATGGCAAGTTGGTGAAATAAAAACAAAACGAAAGTTTGTTGAAAGACTTGACTTGCTTATCAAAAACTGTAAGTTCAGTGAGTTTAATGAAGAAGAAGCCATACGCCTCAGAGTCATTTATGGCTGTCTTTCAGACTCAGAAGACGCAAGTTGAGGGAGACGCTCAGTTATGAGAAAGTACTGATGGCGGCAAGAGCTGATGAGAGAGCAATCCGTCAAGCTGCTGAAAAGAAAGCTGGAACAGCGAAAGGTGAATCAGCATTGGTCATGAAAAGCAAGCACAAACACAACTTGATGCACGCAACTCAACGTCTCCCAAAAAGAAAAAGTTATGTTTCCGATGGGGGTTTTCATTTCCCTATGAAGATAAATGTCCAGCCACAGGACAGACGTGCGAGAAAGAAAAACACTTCATAAAGATTTTTAAAGCAAAAGAGAAACCGAATATGTCAGTGAGAAGAGAAAATGGACTCCAAAAGGTTCCAGAAAGCAACATCAGTTATGATAAGTAGAAACCAGACAGAGTCTATCATCATCAATTTCATTTTACAAAGGCTCTTCGATGTAATTATTGAGCGCCAGAGAAGAAGATGAATGTGCGATGATGGTGTCAATCAAACAGCGGCTTGCACATGTAGGTTTAGTTGAAGATTTAAGTCTCACTGAGTCCTTTGTCTGGGGCTGCTCCGTCTTTTTGAAACTCACTGCCTAAGGACCGGAGAAGCCAGTAAAACATTGTTACTTTCTGAAAGAAAAAATTGAAAAAAATATTTTGCACCTATCGACATTTTAATCCCGTTTTTATCAAGGCTTTGCGTCTCTCTTGTACCACGCAAGTGGATGCAAGGTCAGCGCAAAACCTAAATGGGACTTACCAAGCCACACAAGGCCACCTTGCGTGGCCATGCGTGGCTTGATGAATCTAGAATAACGCAGGGCAGCACAGATCACTGTCTTGCGTTGCTCTGCGGCAGGGAGGCGTGCCATGGATGGAGCGTGGGGGTTTCCACACATCCACCCATGCATTCTGACACATTACCAGATATATCAAGACTGGGAGACCTGGGAATGCGTTAGAATTTTACACCTCCCTACCAGAGGCTCAACAAAGAGAAATATCCGTATTTCTCCTCATTGTATCCTCTTTGTAAGTGTGCTGCATTGTACAGCACACGTAGAAATAGGAAAATGCTTCTAAGGAATGTTGTTGTGGAGGAAGGTGTCCCTTCCTAAACCAAAACAATCCTGCATGTAATGCATACACCCTTGCGGCATGGTGCAAGAATGCCTGCGTTGGCGCTATGCAGCAGTTTGTGCGCCAGTTCAGGCATAGAGCAGGAATGCGCCGTATAATGTTAAATGTGGCTCATTCCAGCCCTCTCCCTTTCACGCAGCGCAGAAAGGTGGCTTGTGTTGCATGAAATATTGATAAATATGGGCCTAAATCTCTATTTTTATTTTCCTCAGTAACAGACAGATTGGTGCAGAGTCATCCACCTTCCAATCTACCTAGCCCCTCCCCCGTCCAAGCCTGAATTATTAACTGTGCAGCATATGGCTTCAGAATGTTGGTGATCCGGCCGTAGGCGCTGGAAGTAGGGTGCAGGGGTGCTGCAGCAACAATAACCATGCTGGAGTTCAGAAGTTGAACGAGCAATAAAGCGGACTTTAAAATTCGTATTCATCTTGTCACATTTGCTGCGACATTGGTCAAATGTCCGGCTGGGTCTTCTGCTTATTCGGAAACTGGTGTTTACTGATGTGTCTGTGGCTGCAAAGTGAGAGGGTTTTGTAAAGTGAACTCTCTGACAATCTTGATGGGGAGAGGAAGTGAAAGGGGAGGCTGTAGGATGTCCCTTCTAACACACAACAACTTTTAAATACCAGGAAATTAACTATGCACATATTTCAAAATACATCAGCACTAATGAAACATTAGGTGGTCTCGAGTTAAGGAATTTGTGAATACACAGAGGGCCCGATTCACAAAGGTAAACTGAGACAAAAGTCTCACTTTACTACTCATAAATGCCCTTTGTGAATGCCGAAAGTTGTAAAGTTAGACTTTCGTCTCAGTTTACCTTTGTGAATCGGGCCTTATTTTTGTAATGGAATCTCAGCCTGAACCGGGTTAAGTCAGAATCCCACAGACAGTAGGGATCAGAGGCCGAGTTGTTATAAACTCCAATGTACCCCAATATAGGCCTAGGTAGTTGCACAAACTTTTACCTACATTTGCCCTATCATTGTTCTACATTACGGGTTTGGAGCTGACTTTTCATCTAGTTAGGCGCTGCATAAATGTTGTGTGGTTTTCTCCGAAAACTAGCCTAATTTATTATGAATGAGGATTCTCAGTATCACAGCAGGATTACCACCTTCTGCATAATAACTCTGTATAAGGGTCCCCACTATCGTCATCCTTGGCCGACATGCCCACAGTACCATGACACATTTTGGATATATATGTACCAAATCGTCACTGGGCAAACTAGAGGAGAAAGACTTCCATGCTGACATGAGACGCTGAGGTCCCTGCACGCAGACACTCCAGCACACAGTGGTCTGACATCCCTCGCGGGTGTCCATCTCAAGACCAAGACGGGGTCCTTCGCTCTCCCACATCAGGTAATGAAGTTGGTTCTATCATAAGGGGATTCTTGGCTATACTCCTATATACGTGCTAGGTACACATAGGTACATCTAGCTAGGGTTTGCATCGTAGGGGTACGCATTATTGCTGTCAGGTATCTATATGCCTGCATATATTCATAGTTTTAGTATGGTAGAATTCTACCTTTTCTTTACTTTGCTGGTGCTTAAAACCTTATATATCTGTTTCTGTCTCATGGTTGTTGCAGCACACGTATTTTATACTAGAATGGGTTGGGGAGTGGTTTATAGGGCTCGGGATAGGTTTTAGGGCTCATGGGAGGGTCAGGGCAGTTTTTAGGGCTCAGGGGGGTGGGTGTTTTTTGGGTGGGGCTCAGTGTAGTTTTTAGGGCTCGGGGGAGGTCGGGTTCATTCTTAGGTTGGGGGTAGTTTTTAGGTCTCAGGGGATATCGGGGTAGTTTTTAGGTTTCTGGAGGGGTTTGGGCAGTTTTTAGGGCTCAGAGGGGACGGGGTACTTTTTGGGGCTAAGGAGGGGGTTGAGGTACTTTTTAGGGCTCGGGGGGGGGTCAAATTAGCTTTTAAGTCTTGGGGCGGGTTAGTTTTTAGGGCTCAGGGGGGACCGGGGTTAGTTTTTTAGGCTCTGGGATGGTGGGGGCTCGGGTGTGAACTTTACCACACATATAACTTTACCAGTCATGTCTTTACCACAAAATTGCATGGTAAAGGCTTGTGTGGTAAAGGCATACATTGTTCAGACGCGTTCGTGGTTAGGGCAGCATTGTAGAGGCACGCGTGGTTCAGCCATGCGTGCCTCTATCATACAACCGATTGTGATATAAATACTAAACGACATACATATACAGAGCTTAAACATAAATCTAGATTCTATACCATGCTGTCCCCTGGAAATAAAATAGACATCTTTCATGATCTGGCCTCATATGAATTGGAAACATTTGAAAAAAGTCAGTAATTTCAGGCACTCAAAAACTTTAACTACAAACTGAGAAAGCAGTATTCAAGAACTTGCAGGACAATAAATCAATTGTCATAAAAGCATCCGAGAAAGGCGGGAATGTCAAATTATGTGACACTATCAACTAATCCAGTGGAGCAAATGGAATCCAAATTGGAGAAGAAATTGAAAGAGTGGCAGAACAAATTGTTGATCAGTGATGAGGAGAACAAATTCTTGAAACCTGATGACCCAATGATAACCACAATATATCTCCTACTGAAAATACATAAGAGTCTGATAAATCCTCCTGGAAGATCAATTGTGTCTGCATGTGACTCTTCATTTGAACATGTCTCTAAGTGTGTTGATCACTGTCTGGCACCAATAGTCCAGAGCCTCAGTTCACACATAAGAGACACAGGAGACTTACTGCGCATTTTATCCAACACAACATGGTCACAAGGATATCTGTTGGTCACAATGGATGTGGTGTCTCTTTATACAACAAGTGTCTATTTCTGGAAACTGCAACACGTGGAGGAACTAGAACATACAGAAATGCTCCTGGAATTGATGAAATGCGTCTCAATAATACATATTCATGTTCAATTATGATATATGTAAACAAAGATGCAAGACCGCCTTGGGCATTTCCTTTTCTCCCAGCTACACAAACCTCTCCATAGGTTGGTGGGAGAAGGAGGTAGCTTGGGTTGAAACGAACAATCAATTATAGAGAAAATAATACTCTGGACCAGATATATCGACAATCTTTTCATTATTTGGAGTGGATCAGAAATATAATTTAAAAGCTACTTTGGAAACCTAAGTAATAATTAATTTGGTCTTAAATTCACAGGTACAATGAGCAAAGAACAAGTGAACTTCTTGAATACGATGATCTCTATAAGAACTGAGCGAATCGAAATTACCTTACATAGGAAAGAGACAATTACAAATAGCATTCTGCACCACTTGAGTTTCATCCAAACCCACTGGTGAGAAGCATTCCATAAGCTGAGGTTTTAAGGGTGAAATAAAGCTGCTCAAATGAACAGAACATGAACAAAAGAACTGTGAAGTAAAGCAGCACTATCTTAAAAGAAGATATCGGGAACAGTATATTGAAAGAGGGTTGGAGAGATCTAAAGAAAAAACAAGGTTGGAAACTCTGGGTACCACCAGAGCCAAAACGGAGGAACCAAAGGATGAGCAAATAAGATTAAAATTGACTTTCAACAAATAATCGAAAGCCATTAGACAACTATTCCAAAAATATTGGAATCTGTTAACCTCATGCCACCTTCCCCCAAACTTTTTGCCTCCCTTCACTCTTCCTATTTTTGTTGATCTCATTTTTGCAGGCCTTTGGACACATTACCAGTGCTAACCAGTACTAAAATGTTTGTGCTTTCAACTTAAAATATGGTGGAATTGGCTTATTCCTAAATGGCATATTTAATTTACTTTTAAGTCCCTAGTAGAGTGGTGTTGGACCTGGCCCTTTCTGCAGGATCATCTCCAAACCATTTGCCTTTGCCCTCCACTTCTTACTGTAGTAGTTTACTGCTGGCCGTAGGACTCTGCACTTTACCACTGCTAACCAGTGCTAAAGGAATCTCTCCATAACACATGGTAGAATTGACTTATACCCAATTGGCATATTTAACTTACTTATAAGTCCCTAGTAAGGTGGCACTACATGTGCCCAGGGCTGCTGGTGAGCCTGCAGCACTAATTGTGCCACCCACTTAAGTAGCCCTTTAAACATGGCTCAGGCTTGCCACTGCAGGGCCTGAGTGGGCAGTTTTAACCTGACATGTCGACCTGGCAAAATAAACCTTTTCCTAGGCCCAAACCTTCCTTTTTAATACATTTAAGTCACCTATATGGTAGGCCCTAGACAGGGCAGGGTGCAGTGTATTTAAAAAGTTGGACATGTACTTTTAAGCTTTACATATCCTGGTGGTGAAAAACCTCCTAAATTTGTTTTTTACTACTGCAATGTCTGTCTCTCTCATAGGATAACATTGGAGTTGCCTTATTACATTTTAGAAGTGTAATTTTCCAAATGGGAAGAGATAACTGGTTTATGATTGGTGTCTCTGGAATCCTAGTTTAAAATCCTAATTTAAGGTGAAGTTGTATTTTAAATTACAATTCTGAAAATGCCACTTTTAGAAAGTTGGCATTTTCTTGCCTTAGCCGTTTTGTGTCTGCAGCTTGTCTCTGGGTCACATGACTGGGTGTAGTTAACAGTTGGGTTTTTTGTACTCCTCCTAGAAATCCACACACAATGGGAGAGTAGGTGTGACTGGATAGGCCATCACTGGCAGGATGGGAGGGAGGAGTTAGGGTCAGCCTCACGTACACCTGAATAGGCTGTGTCCTACCTCAACACAAAGGGCTGCAAACCTCCTGTTAGTCTGGAGCCAGGGCAGGGAAGGCAGGGCATATGTGCATTCAAAGGTATGCCTCCAAAGGCTTCTCCCCACTTCCAAGGCACAACTGTGTATAAAAGAAGGAACTCAGACACTACCACTTCAGTACACTTCGGGACCTATGGATACTTTGCCAGTAAGAAGGACTGCTGTGCTGCTACAAGGACTTCCACTCTGCTTGACTGCTGCTCTACAAGGAACTTCTGTGCTTCTGGTGGCCTGCTGCTCTTTTCCCTGGGGAAGAATAACTGGAACTGAAACTCCATCTTGAACCCAGGACCCCAGAGTGATTCAAAGGGCTATTCTGCTGGCCTCCTTATCTGAGCCTCAGGGACATAGCAGACTCCCCAAAAGCTCCTGGACCCATCTTAAGCGAGTTCCTGACCCCCAAAAGGCCCTGGGCCCTTGGTGTGGCTCTTGAGCTCCTAAATTCAAGCTTTTGGTCTTTTTGCGACTGCGAACAGGCCAGTTTGCACCGGAACCACAGCGATCACGCGGAAAATTAGCGTAAGCCGGCACAAGCCTGTCTCTTCACACAGCAGCATCGACAGCCTGCTGGGGACCGCCAGTGCAAAGCTCCAGCCTGCCCGTCTGCGACGCCCAGCCTGCTGTTTGCACCATGCCAACTGCCGCCCGAAATGTTCTCCTTGCTCTCTGTGACCCTCTCCACCACGAGTGGGAATCTTGGCACAAAACCTGAGAAAGTAAACCTTCAGCAGGACTAATCTGGAACTGTATTCGACCCACGCTCCGTCGCGGTTGGCCTGAACTTTTGACTTTGACCCAGTCTTTCATGACCAGATACCCGCGGTTGTCGCTTTATGCATTTGGGCGCTATATTGAATTAGAATCACTGACAAAATATCGACTATCACAATATCGATGTACAAAAATATCGTGACAAAAATATCAAAGTCAAGAATATCAACATCCTATCTACATCATGGTAAGTACAAAAATATCGAGAAAAAAAATATTGTTGTTAAAAATATCGGTTTTTTTAATGTTAAAAAAATAATGTAAAATAAAGTAAATAATACATATAATTAAAAGAAACATAGTTAAAAATATTTTAAAATGTTTAAAGATGATAACTAATACATATCATGTAAAAATAAATTTAACATATACATATAAAATATAATATATATACTTACTTAATAATATTCATTAATAATTATTTTAATAACTTATAAATTGTAAAAAACATTTTATTAATTATAAATACATATATACACATACAACAATAATATAAATAAAAATATAAAAAATATATATAAAAAATTAAAAAATTACAATATTTTTAATCTTTTTAAAATAAATTATACACTACATTAACTAAAGCAGTAGAGAAAATATTGGATAGCGGAGGGAATAAAATGACTATTCCAACTCCAGTGAGTGCAACAGTAGGGAAAGTGTTGGATAGCGTAGGGGTAAAAATTACTATTCCCACTCCAGAGAGTGCAGCAGTAGGAAAAGTGTTTGATAGCGTAGGGGTAAAAATTACTATTCCCACTCCAGAGAGTATAACTGTAGGGAAAGTGTTGGATAGCAGAGGGGTAAAAATTACTATTCCCACTCCAGAGAGTATAACTGTAGGGAAAGTGTTGGATAGCAGAGGGTTAAAATGAACATGCTTATCAATTAAATAATTTTTTTAATTAAATAACAAATTAATAATTAACAATAAATTAATTATGAATACCAACAAATTAAAATTAATAATTACTTTAATAACATTAAATTACTTCCCACCTTATTCCCCTATAAACCCACAACCCGCTCCTAAAATAAATTAACACAATTAATATAATAAACAATTAATCAAGTAATAAAAATTAATTACCAATAATTAATTAATTACCAATAAATTAATTATCCATACCAATAAATTAAAATTAATAATTACTTTATTATAATTAATTTACTTCCCACCCTATTCCCCTATAAACCCACAACCCGCTGCACATAAAAATTAACACAATTAATATAATTATCAATTAATCAATTAATAAAAATGAATTACCAATTAATAATTAACAATCAATTAATTATCAATACTACTAAATAAAAATAAATAATTACTTAATTATAATAAATTACTTCCCACCCTATTCCCCTATAAACCCACAACCCGCTCCGAAACAAAATTAACACAATTAATATAATTATCAATTAATCAATTAATAAAAATTAATTACCAGTTAATAATTCATTAACAATCAATTAATTATCAATACCAATAAATAAAAATTAATAATTACTTTATTATAATTAAATTACTTCCCACCCTATTCCCCTATAAACCCACAACCCGCTACGGAACTAAAACGCAAAATTTAATTAAAAATAATTAATAATTTCAAAAAATTATTATTTAATTTACTATAATTAAATTACTTCCCACCCTATTCCCCTATAAACCCACAACCAGCTACGGTACTAAAACGCAAAATTTACTAACTTCTAAAAATGTAATACGTATATTTAAAAAAAAATACAAAACATAACAAAAAATGGGGAACACATACATATAAAATAAATACTAAAATACATAACACTAATATAAACACCGATATTATTAACAACGATATTTTTGCAAACGATATTACTAACTTCGATATTAACAAAAACGATATTTCTTACCTTCAGGTCAATATTCTGGTCACCGATATTCTTGATGTCGATATTCTGTCCCTCCGATATTTACAACTCGATATTTCTGTAGGTCGATAAAAAAACCTCAATATTATGTCTGTGCACCATTGAATTATTCTTTAAAAATTCATAACTCCGGTTCTACTGATTGAATTTTTGTTGTTTTGGTCTTATTCATTGAATTAAGCTCCACTTTTCTAACCAAGTGTGGCATTCTTTTTGTATGGTGTTTTCCCTGTTTTACTGTTCGAAGTGTTGCACAAATACTTTGCACATTGCCTCTAGGTTAAGCCTGACTGCTCTGTACCAAGCTACCAGGGGGTGAGCATAGGTTAATTTGAGGGTTGCTTGTGCTTTACACTGACTGGGATTATGGTTGCTGTGTGACCAGGGCTCACACCCCAGTCAACCACAAACCCAATTTCTAGCAAGTGGTACCACATACACCCTGTAAATGAAATGCTACTAGTGGGCCTGCAGCTCTTGTGACACCCACATAAGTAGCCCTTTAAACAGCCTGTGTGCAGCTTTAAACTACCAATTCCACCTTGTCGTGTAGTTCCTATATTACCTATACAGGATCTGCACGTTTTGGATAACATAAACTGTGGGACTGGTGGCAGACTGATTCTGTGCACCCCCACCGGATACATTAGCCTGTCTGTATTAGGTAGCTCATAGTGCCACTAGAATCTCCTCTTATCGGGGAGAGAATAGTCTCTGGCAACCTCAGAACATGACAACCCTGATCCCACAGGATCGTGGAAACAATATACTACTTTTCGCTTAGTCACTCGTGCTCACTTAGTTTGTCTCAGAGATACATAGAATAAACAGTCTGGGCGTTTCAATAAGTATTTATTGAACCGTTGTTATTCTAGTGTAGAATAGATGAGCTGCAACAACCATTAGACAGTAGCAGAGATATATGATTAGCAGTACTACGAAAGTAAAGGGATGGTATAGCTCTACCATCTTGCAGTAATCATGAATATATACAAGTACATACAATACATGATACTAAGTGCGTACTCCTACAATGTCTCCCTAACTAGATGTACCTAAATGTACCTAGCATTTGTGTAGGTGTTATGCCAAGAATCCCTCTAAGGTCTAGTCCACCCCATTTACCTGAGAATTAGAGAATGTGGGACCCCGTCCTGGTCTCGAGTTGGACACTCCGCGAGGGATGTTAGACCACTGCTAGCAGGAGCGTCTGCATGCAGGAACCTCAGCGTCTCTCGTCAGTGTGTCAGCCGGGAAGTCGCGGTCTCCTCTGTCTCTCTAAGCAAGACATGATGTATATATACCCACAGGTCTCCCCAGGGGTCCTACCTTGCTGTGTTACTGTGTCGGCCTAAAGGATGACGTCGGCCCTGAACTTTATACAGAGATATTATACAGGAGATGTCAGTCCTGCTGTTAATCCTGCTGTGCTTCCAAGAAGCCTCATGCATAATGTATGAGATTCGAACTAGGGAAAACCCGCATTCTGAATGCAGTGTCGTATCTAGGTAAAAGGTCAGTGCCTAAGAACCGTTATGTATGTAATGTAGGGAAGAATATAGGTGAAAGGTTGTGATGTTACCTGCACCTACATAAGGTACCTATATGAAATATAACACCCACTCCTCTTCCGACTGGACGACATATGTAACCTATAGCGTACTACTAGCCTAACTAGATATAGGTATGCTCAAAGTTCATAAAACATTCGTTTTGCTAAAATGTTTCAAACTTCGAAGAACTTTTTTTAAAAAGCTTAAAAAATGTTAAAAGAAAAATGTTTGCAAACTATTGCTCTAAAAGTGTCCGTAGTTATAGTCCGAACCACTATAAGCATTAGAAAGCCATTCATGCCCAATAATGAAAGGAATGCCAATGTCAATTTTGTTTCTGAGTTCCAAATTGAGCTTGTTTAAAAAAGGGGGATTTTTTTCCCAGCACACGACGAGCCAAAATGAGTCAAATGTTTGTGTCCTGGCTGGTAGACGCAACATTTTCGTTGCTTGCTTCCGCAGTAGAATGCCCCTGTAGCACCTCGCAAAGCACGTAAATTGAGCACAGATGATGTTCCACACTGTCCACAGCCGGTGCTGGGGCAGCCTGCGCGCCGTCCAAAGCCTGGGTGTTAGTGGAGGAGCCGGTGTCCATACCAACAGGTGCAGTTACTACCTGCGGTGGCTCAAGGAATGCAGCCATCAACATTGGAATACGCTGGGGACATTGCAGAACATGGGCCGTTATCGGGTCCAGTAGAGCATTCACGTCCGGTTGCGCACTTGATTGTGTCAAACAAAGGTCTAACACGCATTCTTCTCCGCAAAACAGGCATCGAAGAACAGGTAAGATGCAGTCCATCCAGACTGGTCGAAATGACAGGAACCAAGATGCACTTAGTTCTCTTAGGCGAGGCGTGCCTAGATGTTGTACCATGCGGTCACGGTTTTTCACCTCCAGGAATGCTTTTTCCATCTCCTTGGTGACTGGGACGTCCATTGCGTAGCAGATAGAAGACAATCAGGATACCTGCTATTAGAAACAGGATTAGCGGAAGTCCTCCAAAGATGCTTCCGAATACGGAGTGCATGAAATTTGGTATAACTCCAAGTGCCGTCTGAAAGGTGCCTAGAAGTCCAGAACCTATGGTCTTAAATAGATGGACAATGCCAGTCGTATCAGACATGTTAAAGATATGATTTACCATTTCTACGAAATGGAAAGGGCAATTTGTATGAATAAGCGCCTGTATCTCTACTGAAGACCTTGCGATTTGGAGATCAAAAGTCTCTCGAGCCGAGGTTAAGGGCACAGACTTCTGTAAAAGCATGGCTTTCATTCTGCTTAGAGTATCAAACCGTATTAAAGAAACATTCAGTGAAGGCCATAACAGCGCCTCCCTGACTGTATGTGTCGGTGGAAACAATACTTTCATACAACAAGTAACCCTGGAGCTCGCGGTTACCAGATATGCGAAGCCCGCAAGCATTCCGCAGCAGCCTTGATCATTCAGCATCAAGTAACTCCCATTTGAAAGTAGCCCGAATGCTGGAGTAATCACTGCAGCTGGGGAACCCCTCAGATGACAGGACAAGTTCGCTACAGAACCATTACAAGCCCCGTGCAGCATTATATCCTGACGTATGAGTAATCCACTTAAAGAGTTCTTGCAGTTAGTACCATTCAGAAACACTTCTCGATCCCCTCTCCGGCATCGAAATCTGTATGGTAATTCCCAAGATTCCTTAATGTATTCTTTACCCATTTTTTCATATCTCCTGCCTGCTTTTGTTCAAGGCAATATTGAAACTGAAAAGTAGTGACCGGTAGAGTTATGTGGCCATGGATTAGCCATTCTGTGGACGGCGATTGTGCCACTGTAAATGGTAATCTATCCAGTTTTTCAATACGCAGCATTGTATATTTTGCTCCCCTTTGTGCCATTTCGATCTGTTTATCTGTTAGATTGTATTCAGAAAACAGAGACATGCTATTGATAAAACGCCATGGCACATAGCCTGTACGCAAAGATTGCAGCGTCCAGCTTAACAACATGATAGAACGTAATTGAGATTGCCCGTGTTGTTATATGGCCAAATCTTGTTCTAGGATGTCTATCGCAGAAAACACAATGTTGCCTAAGGAATATATCCTGGAGGTCAATGTAGTTAACCCATTGTCTACCACTGCTCGAGATTTTTCTAGATTTATACGGTCTATTTCCCGTAGTCTCTCTGCGGCCTCTTGTTGGGATATTTTCCATATTTCATTGTAGGCAGCATAGATGCCAGCATATATGAAACGTTTCTGACGTGGTTCCCTGGGACCTAGTAAAAAATCCCTAAGATCCATAGCCTGTGTGAGTAAAGGTAAGTGTTGTTTCACCTGTGTGAGTGTTGAGGTTTTTAGCCAATCGAGGCACAACTTGCCAACACTGTATGACGTCACTACCCCTGGATGTTGCCTCTGTATATAGCGCGGATCTGGCCTGTGTATTGTGAACCCTTCGGTTTTACCCATGAATCTTTCCTGACAACCATTGGTGTCTGTGGGCCAAATCAACCATTTCTTCCAATCGGGGTCTGATCTGTTATATTGTATAATATCATCTATTGTAATCCCTTCCTGTGATGTTTCGTTACCCTCGGTGTGTGATGGTGTTGGCAGCCGAGGTGTGTTCAAGTCATCATTCTTGGCTAGTCCAAGGCAAGACGTCTGTTGCACTGTCTCGTTCAAAACATGAGTTGTTGAGGGATGAGGCATGCTCTAAATAAAGCTTCTATCCCCTGCACTTGCCATTCTCTAGTACCCCAGACTGATTTCAAGTCTATAGTGTCTTTCCATAAGTCGTAACCCTGTTCAGACAACTGGGCAATAAAGGATGCAGATTAAATCTGTTCGGTGTTTGTCAACATATTTTTCTGTGCTGATGTTGGTGCAACCGTATAATAATATGAGGCTGGGTCAGACATATTAAACCCTGAAAAATATGGAAACTTTTGTGCAAAGGTTTTTGAACTGCCTTTTGGCGGTGTTGGACAATGTTCCCACTGGTGGTATGTGAACACAGGTCTAGGATTTGCAGATTTATGCAGAAAGTGATGACCATAATGCTGATAACAATACATGGTTTCATAATCTGATGTGCCTTCCAATGTTTCACTATTAGAAAACGCAGCAGATTTTTCCAAATCAGACAACATGATCACTGTATCTAACTCTAAGAACAATTGGCTGTATTGTAGGACATTACTTTGAAATACATTGTTTATTTTGTTCAACTACCTTACTTGTAAAGCGCTCTGATACCCGCAAGGGTCATGTTCGCGCTATATAAAACCTTCAAATAAAATGTTATTTACAGTTTCAAAGTCCCAATCATCGGAAAATGTACTTGAGGTAATGATATCACTCAATGATATTTTGAACAAATGTGGAATTTTCAAAATTTCTGTCGGGCCAAATATATCGAAATCAACCTTGTCCCACACTTTACCATCAGGTATAGGAACTGCTGTAATGTTCACCGATGACAAGTCTCTTTGTTCTTGATGAGATGATTGATGTGGTTTGAAAAGTAAATTCACATTTTGGGCTGCAGAGCTTTGCCGAATGTATTGTCCATTAATAAGCATGTTAAAAACTATCACTAAGCATAGCCAGAAAAGAAAGAAAAGCACCCCGGTAATTATCCATAGTTCTACCCACGTGATACCAGGTAAGTCTTTTTAAGAAAGTTCTGAAAGCCTTTAACTTGCTGCTTGTGTGGTTTTTGGGCTGGCGTCATTTCTGGTTCACTTGGATCCAAAGAAAACGTATCAAAGTTTATGAAGTAGCCAGAAGCAGTTCGATCAATTGTTAGAATTGCATCAGGATTCGTTGAAATCGTAGTTTGCTCTTGTCGAGGCATGTTGACGTAAACATCAGTATTTGGTCTTATAGCAATTTGTTTGTTATTTTGTGTTTGATTTTGAAGTTGAACTTCAGGTTCAAGGGGAACGAGTTCCATAGCATTGTTGCACAGTCCATCATTCCGTACAGGAGGCTCTTCGAACATGATGAGTCTTTCTGTTTGAACTTCTTGAATTGTAGCGAGAGGATAGCGTCTGCTACTTTGGAGTCCACGAGGCCTACTACTTAGTATCGGCCACATAGTGTGGTTTTATTAGGTCAATTGAGACAAATCTTTTCTCCTTTTTTCCGGCAAGAGGCGGTAGAAGTACAGTTCTTGTTCCTTCAATTGCTAGGACCGGTACAGGCTTCCTGTATGATGGCCCAAATTATTTTTTGTCGGCTATCTTCTCTCTGACCAGATCCCTGACTTTTGGGATCCAGACAGGTCTTGCCGTGACTGATTTGACTTCCCCAGTGGCGGTCTGCTTCAGGTGGACATTACTTTGTTGTGTCCTGGATTCATTTAGACGATCATGGATGTCAAAAGGTTTTTCATCCACCACTGCGCCTTCACAATCAAGATCAGGTACCCACATTCTTGTTCCAAATAGGACCTCATATGGAGTGCCCCCCCCTAGAGAACTTCTTGGCATATTGTTAAGGGCCCTCTGGACTCCATACTGATGTTTTACCCAGCTCTCACCCATGCCTAATACTCTAGCTGTTAAAGACTGCTTTATGTCTCGGTTTTTCCTCTCCATGACCAAATTTCCCTCGGGATGGTATGGAGAGGAGTACCGCAATGCTACACCCAATCCTCGCATGGCCTCCTTGTAAGCCCGAGAGCTAAACGCATGGCCCTAGTCAGAATGTAATGTGCTGATTGCGTTTGTCCCTATGAAGACTTGCAGATATTTTATAACAGTTCGAGCATCAGCCGAGCGCTGGGGCCACACCCATAGAAATCTCGAGCAAGAATCCACTGCTAACATGATATATCTGTAAGCCCCATCTCTTTTTAAGGGGCCGCAGTGGTCTAGGTAAACACACGCTAGTGGTTTGTCAGATATTAACAATGGTGTCTGCGGTGGACGTACTACGGTGGAACTTTTCATCTGCTGGAAGATGTCGCATTTCAGGACATAGTCCTTAGTCTGCTTTGTTAACCCAGGCCACCAATAGCGCTGTTTCAGCAAAGAAACAGTCGCCGTAACCTATACCTTCATGTGCTGCGAGAATTAAACCTAACCTACGATTCATGTTTGGAATTACTCTATCCCCCACTCCAGGAATCTGAGCAAATGGAATGTTATTTGCATCTAACTTGTAGGAGTACTTGAGTGGAAACATTTTCGGTAGTGCTTTGCTGTTTTTGCGTGAAACTATAACAGCTACCATAATCTCACCGTCTATTCTTGTTTTAGAACGAGTGATTGCAGCTACGGAAACCGTGTGTACAGCCCCCTTTCCGGCTTCATCAGCCAATGAATTCCCTTCAACGTGAACGCCATCACGCTGATGACTCAGTGTATGTATCACGTGAGTCCTTGGTAGTTCCGATTTAAACTTCACTACCTGTTCCCATAGCATTTTATGCTTAATTGTGCCACCTTTTGCGTCTTTGAACCCGTTTTGAATCCAGTATTGCAAGTATTCATTCTAAGACTGTACACAGTAAAACGAATCGCACACAATTAGTGTGGGGAATTCTTGAGCCGTGTTTACCAGTGCCAGTATCAGCGCTTTTAACTCTGCCAACTGTGCCGTGCAGTCTCCTAGAGATTGCGTTTTTGTGCAACTTGGATGGAACTTTCTATCCCGCATGCGACCTTTAACGATAGCACATGCTGCGCTATATTGTTGCTTACTCCCTATGGCCGGTTGAGCAGATCCGTCAGTGTAAATAATATATTCATACTGATCCAGAGGCATTATTTCATTTGGTAGAGGATATTCTTCTTCGTATTGCAGGAATGCTTGTGTCTTTAAATTTGAGTCGTACCTGTATTCTACATCTGTTGCAGTGAGAGAATTAGCCCATTGTATCCATCTCGATGTAAGGCTTTAGTGTTAAGGACGCTTGCCTTTGTTGCAGCCTCTAAGGCTGGAACTGGAGTTACTACTATTATTCGTTTCCCCTGAGCCAGTGCTCTTTCTCTTACTACAGCAGTCTGTACTGCCGTCAGAATTTTTTCTGTAGATGCAAAGCGCATCTCAGCATTTCTGTACAAATGTGACTTGTATGCAATTGGTACTGTTTCACCTTCATTGTATTTTAGATAGGTGTACCCAGATTGACCCGCAATTATACGGATCACCAGGTTGCGTACGTTTACGCGTGTCTGCAAGTGTTTGGAAGCTATCATGTCAGCTTGTAAGGAACAAAGTGTATCTGTGTGTTCCTGTGTCCAATGTCCTACTGAAAAATCAGGTTTTATTAAGTCGTAGAAAGGTTTTACTCTTTCAGCGTAATCCAAAATGTATGTTCTACCAAAATTTAGGAATCCCAGTATTGATTGTAGATTTTTTAATGATTTTGGAGGTTGGAGCAGCGCGCATTTTTCTAAACAATTGGCTGCCAGACTTTTCCCTTCACTTGAAAGCTCATATCCTAAAAACAGGACGCAGAGGTGGGCAATTTTTGATTTTTTAAAGTTAAATTTGTAGCCCTCAGATGCAAATCCCAAAATTATGGTATTCACGTTGTTCAAGTGCTTCTCCAGGTCATCGTTGGTCAGATAAATATCATCCACATAGGACAATGCCTTTTCATCTAATTTTTGAAGTAACTCAGTTACTCTGGCCGAAAACAACCCCGGGCTGTTCTTATACCCTTGGGGGAGTCAACAAAATTGCCGTTGCGACCCTAGCGCTGAGAATGCTGTTAAATACCTGCTTTCAGGCGCTATATTTTGGCAAAAAAAAACATTTGAGATATCAAGAGTTGTTTTATATTTTTTACGCACAATGTTATTCATTAATGCGGCACTGTGTGCATTTTGAGCTGCAAATGTCTTAGTGCAAGTGTTTAGGTGTCTATAATCTAAAACTAGATGATATGTATTGTCGGGTTTCATGACAGGAAACAAAGGATTGTTCATTGGTGAGGTGCAAGTTTCAATCACCCCTTGGTATTCAAGTTGACCTAAGATCTCCCTGACCTGTTTTTTAGCTTCTTGCTTTATTGGATACTGCCTCTGTGCAGGTGGAGTATTTTTTGAAGAAATAATGTGGTAGGTTGAATCCTCATCCCAGCCAACATGGTTTTTGTATAATGCCGGAGCCTGGGCTACCGCCCACTCCTGCGCATATGTATGTTGCAAGTGCCTGGGAAAATGATCTGAGAAGGCTGGTAGAATTACCGTTTCACCTTTTGGGCAATCCATGACAAATGCTGGAGGCCAATCTTGTTCAGCTAACAAAATGTCATAGCCAAACGTAAGGTTCTCCCAAAAGATACCTCTCACTTTCCTACTTTTGTCCCCCTCCATTTGGAGCCTTATTTCATATACTTTATGTGGGACACTCACCCTAGTATCAGGTGTTTCCACCGTGATATAATCATTCAAGTCCGCTGTCAGCAGAAATTCCATCAGGTTCTAGCGAGCTATTGTTACTTCTGCCGCACTGTCTAGCATCGTCAGAGCCCATTCCCCGTTCAGTAGTCGAGTCCTCAGAATTCTGGGCATGTCTGATCTTTAGACCTGCAACTTTCTTCTTTTTGAATTGTGGCTTTTGCTTGGGTTTATCTTCTTTTTTGGAAGTATAATCCTGAGCGTGCTGCTTGTCTCTGGACTTTGTACGCTCAAGAGGAACGTGTATCAGTATCCTGATACCGGTCAGGTTTCCTAATATTATCCCTATTCCTAAGGTTATACCTCTTTTCGGAGGGCTCCTGTGGAGGAGATCTACCTCGGGATTGAGATCTGTGCTCTTTAAAGTTTTGTTGTTTTTTGTTATCCCACTTCTTTTTAGAAGAAGCAGGTGTCTGCTTTGAAGTGTCCTTTTCAGGACTGCCCATCAGTTGTGGTTTTAAAGCTTTCCCACCTAAACTGTCTCTGCCTAATTCTGCATACGCAGTTTCAATTATTTTGGGTAGTTCGTGATCCTGTTCTAAAGGACTGAACTCCCTTAGGCATTGGCGGATTGCCACTGAAGCTGCTTCCCCCTTAATATTAGCTAATATTATAGCTGATACCTGGGCATAGTTACCTAGTAACTTCATCCCTAAGTTCAGAGCAGGCTCTGCCCCCTACTTGTTTTGTATTTGTCTTAATAAATCTGGTATCACTGCTAATGAAGGAATACCATGAGTCCTGGTATAAATGGCAGCAAAGACTGTACCCCAAGTGGTACAATCCTCTACTTGTGGTGTTATCCCCATGGGCAAACAGATTGTTAGCATTCTGCCTCGAGCTGTGTAATTTTCAGAGCTACCCAGAATGGCATTTGTTCACGTTTAGAGGGCATTTTGCCCATCACTGTGTGTAATGTTTGTAGTGTGATTTTATTTGCTGTACCCTGAGCTTGAGTTCCATTTATTGCAACTATTGCTGGTTGGACTGTAAATGTCCTCATGACGAATTGCGTCAAGTTTCTATAGATTTTAATTAAATCTTTGTGTTGTATGAGTAAGTCTCCTGGTGGCATTGTTTCAATGTCAGGATGTGGTGTGTAGGCCGCTAATATCGGCCATGTTGCCCCTTCTCCTCCGAGCGGGCCTAAACTTCCTCTTCCTCTTCCTCTTATATGGGGTAGGGCGCCTTTAAACCAGTATAAGTGTTCCTGGTACGTGAGTGGAACCTCTATGTCCTCGAACGGACCATATTCCACTGGTGCATCTCCTTCTCTGTAAGAGTGAAATGTCTTTGTTCTTGCATTTGCTGCTTGGAATGTAACCCACGAATAAAATACCTCTGTTTGTTTGATTCGTGTGCCTCAATCACGAAAGCTACTAAGACACCCCTAGCTGATAAACCAGCTTCTAACAGTTTCATGGTGACTGTATGTCTGAATTTTTCTGCAATCGGAATTGTGTCCACTTCTTCGTCTCCTGTTGAGAGGTGCAGATCCACTACTACGTTATCTCTGTCCTCAGCCATTTTGTAAAGAAGAAGTTTGTCCAAGGGAACTAAGATAAGGTTTTATGCACAATTTTAGAAACACTGTGTCCTTCAAGCTTCATTAACCAACAGCTAATAAATAGGATTCTTCGCCTACTCACATGTGGCGGATTTTGTGCCCACCCACTCCAGACGTCTCTGGTGTTTTGTGAGTAGGGGTCTCTGAGAATAGCACGACTGAACTACTCAGATTCTACTGTTAAATAAGTACCCAACCAACGTTGGCGGCACCATGTCGTGTAGTTCCTATATTACCTATACAGGATCTGCACATTTTGGATAAAATAAATTGTGGGACTGGTGGCAGACTGATTCTGTGCACCCCCACCGGATACGTTAGCCTGTCTGTATTAGGTAGCTCATAGTGCCACTAGAATCTCCTCTTAACGGGGAGAGAATAGTCTCTGGCAACCTTAGAACATGACAACCCTGATCCCCCAGGATCGTGGAAACAATATACTACTTTTCACTCAGTCACTCGTGCTCATTTAGTTTGTCTCAGAGATATACACAATAAACAGTCTGGGCGTTTCAATAAGTATTTATTGAACAGTTGTTATTCTAGTGTAGAATAGATGAGCTGCAACAACCATTAGACAGTAGCAGAGATATATGATTAGCAATACTACAAAAGTAAAGGGATGGTACAGTTCTACCATTTTGCAGTAATCATGATTATATACAAGTACATAGAATACATGATAATAAGTGCGTACTCCTACGATGTCTCCCTAACTAGATGTACCTAGCATTTGTGTAGATGTTATGCCAAGAATCCCTCTAAGGTCTAGTCCACCCTATTACCTGAGAATTAGAGAATGTGGGACCCCGTCCTGGTCTCGAGTTGGACACCCCGCGAGGGATGTTAGACCACTGCGAGCTGGAGCGTCTGTATGCAGGATCCTCAGCGTCTCTGGTCAGTGTGACAGCCGGGAAGTCACGGTTTCCTCTGTCTCTCTAAGCAAGACACGATGTATATATATATACCCACAGGTCTCCACAGGGGTCCTTCCTTGCTGTGTTACTGTGTCGGCCTAAAGGATGACGTTGGGCCTGAACTTTATACAGAGATATTATACAGGAGATGTTCGTCCTGCTGTTAGTCCTGCTGGGCTTCCAAGAAGCCTCATGCATAATGTATGAGTTTCGAACTAGGGAAAAAGCTGCGTTCTGAATGCAGTGTCATATCTAGGTAAAAGGTCAGTGCCTAAGAACAGTTATGTATGTAATGTAGGGAAGAATATAGGTGAAAGGTTGTGATGTTTCCTGCGCCTATATAAGGTACCTATATGGAATGTAACAACCTGGCACGATAAACCTCTTCCCAAGGTCAAACCTTCTATTTTAATACAGATAGGTCACCCCTAAGGTAGGCCCCATCCACAGCCAATAGGGAAGGGTGCACGGTGTTTAATAGTTGGACATGTACTTTTAAGTTTTACATGCCCTGGTACCAGTGGTGCTGGAACGATTCTTAGAATGGGGGTACTGGACATCGGTACCCCTCCACTGAGTGAAAGGGAGGTTGAAGATATGAGACATCCCCCGACACAGCCACATCACCGTACACCTGAAAGACCTGCACTGGCTCCCCGTCAGCAAGAGAATCACGTTCAGACTCCTCACCCACGCACACAAGGCCCTCCACGACCTGGGCCCAAAGTACCTCAACGACCGCATGTCCTTCTACACGCCCACACGCCAGCTACGATCAACCAGCCACGCCCTCGCCACCGTACCACGCATCCGCAGAACCACCGCCGGAGGAAGATCCTTCTCCTACCTGGCGGCCAAGACCTGGAACTCCCTCCCCACTCACCTTCGGCGAACCCAGGACCATCTCGCCTTCAGGAAGCAGCTCAAGACCTGGCTGTTCGAGCAGTAACTTACCCCCTCCCCCAGCGCCTTGAGACCCTCCCGGGTGAGTAGCGCGCTCTATAAATGCCGTGATTGATTGATTGATTGAGATGTTATTAAGCAAGCAAGTGTAAAAAGTGCCAAACTCTTCCTGTATGAGAGTAGCAACACCTTTGTCACTGTCCATTTGATTTGCCTTTTAAAGTACATTTTCTCTAAAACATGAATTCAACATGATGTGCTGTGTATCAGAGTCCATTCTCTGTCGCAGTGGCTACCGATGCTGTGCAATCTGTGATCTTCATAACATAATACTTTACAAAATCCATCTTTTAAAGATACATCAAAAAGTGAAGCCTCAAAAATGTAGGTGCCCAAACGAAGTGCTGGATTCCCAAAATAGTCGTGCAAAGCTATTCACCCAGACTCCCTGTTCTGAGTCTTCACAGCTCTGCTACTTAAAGTCCCCAGCTTGGTTGAGTTCTTTGTTCCTCTCCATGCACACATACAAACACACCGTGCAGTTC
>CAWUFW010023785.1:0-69640 GCA_963921515.1 Calotriton arnoldi | reverse complement strand
TGCTCAGAAGCTTTCAAAGAGAGACTAGAGGGGTGTGTTTAGTAATAAATACATATATTTTGAATATATACCTGGTGTGGTGCTCTTTCATTTGGTCACTCAAGAGATTATAGACTGGTAAAACAAGCTGCTTTACATTCCTTCAAGACTTAGCCTGAAGGCTGCTCTCCATAGCTACCACTAGGATAGCTTTCAATAAGGTTGTCTTTAACCTACCTACCATAAGAGTCGATTTGGACTGGTGCAAGGTGCCCACTATAATTAGTGGACAGCATATGCCAGGCCAACTTCTCACATTGGTGTGCAGCGTGTGGGATTCCAGCTTGCTATTGTTTTACCAGATAATCTCAATTGAATTGATCAACTGAAAACCACTAAAGGTACCTAAGGTACATATAATTTAAGCTTAGAATATCAGTAAGTTCTACTGAACTTAGAGTTGTGTGTTAAGGGATAGCACAACCCTTTCTACAACTCAAGAGAGTTTAGTAGGCCACACTAGAGTAGGTAGTGCATACACCACACCACACTAGTAATGTCTTTAAAAGCAGGATCCAGAGATGCCCTGCAGGAAGCCATTGAGCTTCCCCCTCCAAGTATGACACACTCCCATTCTTGGAACTGAGAGCTTTGTGTAACGTGAGGAAATTAAGGACAGGCCAAAGTCCCACCACCCAACACCTCCAGGAGTTGTTGGTGGCTTATGATCTTAGTAAGTCCTCAGAGACTGAAGGGGTAGGAGCAGAGGGTGGGCCAGCAGATGAGGAAGGGGCCAGGGGTACTACTACCCCCAGCCCCCTCTGAAACTGACCAGGAGGGTGACAATGACCCTGACCTGGAAAACCCAATCCCTTCTGGGGAAGATGAAGATGAGGATCTAGAGAACCACACCTTTGTCCCCCCAGGAAGGATTATGAGTGTGCTCAGAAAGTCTAGGTCTCCTTCTCAGGAGTCTAACCACTCTGGCACCTCAATAGGGAGCTCTGTTTCTTCTCACAGGAGGGAATCCTCTCATGAGAGAAGAAAGAGACTGGTCCAGTATGAGGAAACTCAACTAGAGATCAGGAAGAAGCAATTGGCTTTAGATAGAGAATCCCTAGATCTCCTTAGAGAGAGAAGAAAGTTGGGACTAGAGTCCCATGGTGGCAGCAATATCCCTAGAGATAGGGACAGGTCTTATGACCATAGAAACCTAAACAAGATTGTCCCTCCCTACCAGAGTGGGGATGACATCCACAAATGGATAACTGCACTGGAGAGGGCCTGTAAAGTTCAGAAGGTCCCCCAGAGGCAGTGGGCAGCAATCTTGTGGCTCTCCTTTGCAGACAAAGGTAGAGACAAGCTCCTCACTGTAAGAGAAGAGGATGCTGACAATTACACAGTCTTGAAGAGTGCTCTGATAGATGGGTTTGGCCTAACCACTGAACAGTATAGGTTGAAGTTCAGAGACACCCAAAAAGCTCAGACTCAAGACTGGGTTGATTTTGTAGATTGTGCTACAAAGGCTCTGGAAGGTTGGATACATGGCAACAAAGTGCATGACTTTTTAGGATTGTACAATTTGATTATGAGGGAGCAGATCCTTAATAATTGTCAAAACCAGCTTTTGCACCAGTATCTGGTGGACTCTGATCTGACCTCTCCCCAAGAATTGGGAAAGAAGGCAGACAAATGGGTCAGAACCAGAGTAAAAACTAGAAATCAGGGTGGTGACCAGAAGAAAGATTCTACTAAGTCCCAAGAGAAAGGTGGGGATAAATCTAAGGATAAGTCCCCTACAGGGCCCCAAAATTCCTCTTCTGGGGGTGGGTCCCAAACTCCTTCCTCTCCTGAAAAGAAACCATATTGCCATGTCTGTAAAAAGCCTGGGCACTGGAAAACTGATCCCAGTTGCCCCAGGATTGGCAATAAAGAAAATGTTCCTCCCACAACTACTACCACCCCTCCTGGTACTACCAGTAGTAATCCTCCAGTTGGGAGTAGTGCACCCAAAAAGTTGGGTGCTTTTGCAAGAGGAACAGAGGTGGGCCCTAGTTTAGACAGGGACCCCTCAACAGACTCCTCTGACTCTGATGGTGGTATAGGATTTGCCACCTTTACCATGGGTCCCATAGCATTGGGCAGGTACAGACTGGAGCCAATGATTAATGGTCAGAAAGCTGTGGCATTTAGGGACACAGGGGCTAGTGTCACCATGGTGGCAGGGAAACTAGTCCCCCTCACCAGCTTTTACCTGAGTTTAAATACCAGGTGACCAACATTGATGGTGTCAGAACAGATCACCCCATGGCCATAGTCAATCTCAGCTGGGAGGGGGTCACAGGCCCAAAAGAGTGGCAGTGTCCCCAACCCTACCTGTAGATTGCCTGATGGGCAATGATTTGGAAATTTCAGCCTGGGCTGAAGTTGAACACCAAACCCATCTTAGGATGTTGGGCGTCCCTGCAAGGTTAGTGGGGCTGTGATGGCCACAGCCCCAGCCCAAGACTTTGGAGAGATGGAGCCTGAAAGAATGGCCCACTCTCCCCCAAAAGAGAGCAAAAGGGTTGAAGAAAAGTCTTCTTCCCCCCAGACAGTAGGTAAGGGTCAGCCTCCTCAGGGAACTGACCCTACCCCTAGTGAAGGAACTGCCACAGAGGTAGTCAGGCCTGGCCTGGCCACACCCCTGATGGCAGAGGACCCTTCCACGGTGGTACCCAGTCTGGAGCAGGTAACCTGCCCCTCTCTACCCTGCCTCAGTCAGCCCAGGGCTGCAGAGGTCAGGGAGGTCAGTGGACCCCCCGGGCCCCCTGTCCAGAGGAAGCCCCCCATCAGCAGATTAGGGGCAGCCAGTCTAGTAGCCCTAGCCAGGTGAAAATTCCTCTACACACTGAGGGATCCCCCATACCTTTAGGTAGGGACCTCCCCAGAAGGACTCTGGTAGGCAAGGGCAAACCTGGGACCAGAAGGTTCCAAACCTGCCATGTCCCTCCAGTGTTCCATCCAAAGGGACCCAACCCCCAGCTGTAGGCAGCCAAAGGTTGACCCTTAGAGCAAAGTGCAACTCAGTCATGGAAAGACAGGCATACATGGTGACCAGTGATCTGAGGAAACTGAGGCCAACATTCCTAGGGCCTCACTTCCCTACTCAGACACCTCACCAGCCTTGTACTTTACCTAAGCACACCAGAGGTAGTGATTCCCCATGGTGGAGACCCTCTCATACCCTTAGGGTGAGGGATTGCTTAGTGGACCATAACATAGGGGGCAACCATGCTAGTGCAGGTGCTTCCTTATATGGCCACTTAGTCAATATAGGCTCAACTGGCCAAGGTTAGCCTTATCTCCTTTCGTTTGGGGGGTTATGTAGGAAGGTGGAATCTGACTATATGGTTGCCCCCACTTTTTTATGGTGTTTTGCTGGTTTATGACTTAGTTGGACTGGGATCCTGCTATTCAGGGCCCCAGTCTATCTGCTTTCTCTGTAAAATGGATTCCATGTGCCTTAGGCACATCTCTGATTGGGATCTGGAGTGCCCTTATAAGTCCCTAGTATATGGTATACTATGTACCAAGGGCATAGGTACCTCAGAGGCCTGCCAGGGGCTGCAGCATGTATTATGCCACCCCTGGAAGGCCATCCAAACTGACACCACAGGTCTGCTACTGCAGCCTGGGTAAGGTGGTGCATGCACTCCTTACTGTGATATAGGTTACCTATATCACGAAATACATACACACCTAGAAACCTATAAGTCACTCCTAAGGCAGGCCTTATCAATCCTAAAGGCAGAGTGCATGGTTCCTATGTGAGAGGGTGCCCCTGCATGAGCAGGGCCCCTCTGCAGCGTTCGGAGACCATCTCTGATGCTGTTTGTAGTGCAGCCTGACCATATACTCTTAAGCGCATTATATCCTCGCGGTAAAATGCTAACTTTGGAATGGCTGCACCTAAACATGTCGTGTTTGGTGTCAAACATCTTGGAATACTACCCCCCGCCAATCCTGGCGGCGGGGGTAGCATTCCACCCTTCTAGAGGGAAAGACATGTTAACTCTGGCTTACCCGGTAACTTCTTTCTGAAGCCCTGGCATCACAAAATGGATGCTGCTGCCACAGACACAAGTCTGGCCTCCTGCTGCTGGACGAAACTCCGGCAGGGGAGGCCTGGACAATAGGTTTCCTGTTGCAGGGAGGTGTGACCACCTCCCCAGACAGGATAATGTGTATTGGGGCTGGGTGGGTGCACTCTTAGAGTGCTTTGAAGTCCTGCACTGGGGGAGCAAAAGGCTCCTCTGTGCATATGCCAGTTCAAACCAGCTCAGGGGCTACCTGCCCCTGCTCTGGCGCGAAACTGGACAAAGGGAAGTGGGTGTAGCCACCCCTCCCTTGACCCTCCCATAGGTGGGGTCATAGAGTTAGTCCCTCCCTGTTTTACTAGTTAAAATGGGGAACCCTTGCCACAGCAAGATTAGATATCCCTGGACTAAACTTTGAAACTGAATCCTGGACCTTCGACGCTCTACATCACGATTAGAGGACTGAAGAATCTCCCTTGGGGTCAAGGAGTGACTCCCCTGCTTGGCAGGCACCAAAAACGATAACGACGGTCGCAAACTACGCCGCTCCCGCCGGAGTCCGAAGTCCCTGCAGCCCAAGAAGTGGATTTCCTGACTTCTCCAAGGCCATCGTGAGTCCCCAGCGAAGCTGAGGCAAGTGGACCCCACGAGTGACGAGGAACCGCGACCCCTGGGTACCGTGCACTATTATCGAGTGCAACCCCTTCACAACGCTCTATGAACCTGTGCTTTGGACCACGTGTGGTCCCAACCTCCAGCAGGAAACCCTCCGAAGATCAGAGGCCTACACCGTCCTGAGTGACCGTGGGCCCCTGTTGAGTGATTCCGCCCGAGGTGTCTTTGCGATCCCCTTGCCAGCCGGCTCGTGGGTCCCCAGAAGACTTTCTAAAGAAACCAAAGGGCTCCCCTGGTTGCTCCAGGCCTGCCCTGACTTACCCTCGCTGGGTGAGTTCCCCAGACCTTGCTGGTCTGCACCATCGACGATCTTCAGCATACATCGAGACTTGCCGTTGCCAAGGCTTGTTGGGTCCAATCCGGTCGCCGACACCGCAGCACTCGACAGACATCGTGTACCAGCCCGAATCCTGCTCCTGGTCGCCAACAACGCCTCCTGGACCTCGTGGCTGCAGAAACGAGACGACCGTCAACGCACCTGAAGCACTCGACATCGGTGGGCATCTGTCCATCGCCTTCCTGGTCACTGGCTAGTGACCCAGACTCTGTCCCCTCTGCTTTCAGGTTCTTCAGAACTCCGATCCACTCTTGGATCCACCCGGACACTTTTCTCCTGGTCGCCAGCAGCACTTTGCAGCAGATCGCCATAAGAAACGACGACGAAACCCGACCCCGAAAGGCACCTATGCACCCGGCTTCCCTGGGTGAGGTAACACGAGTACTCCGGTGCTCCCGTGGGTAGAGACTCTTCAAAGTCCTAGATCTCAAAGGGTTTTGTCCTAGTCCTCTTTAAAGTGTCCCTTTCCTCTATTTTCCCGATCCCGACTTTCTCCATAGAAGTTAACGGCGTATCGCGGTTGTGTATTTACACTGCATGCGTCTCCCGTGGGTCCCCTGTGTCACTACCTTGGGTGGTTCCTTGTGGTCCAAGCACTTCTAGAGGCTCTAGGCCTAGTGTCTAGTTCAGTCGTGGTTCGCATACCACTTTATTGGTATATGGTTTGGTACGCCCCTAGGGCCCAAACGTGTATTTGTGCTATTACTGTGATTTAAGATCTTATAACCTATGTACTTCGAACTCTAGCCTCATAAAGAGACTAGAGGGGTGTGTTTAGTAATAAATACATATATTTTGAATATATACCTGGTGTGGTGCTCTTTCATTTGGTCACTCAAGAGATTATAGACTGGTAAAACAAGCTGCTTTACATTCCTTCAAGACTTAGCCTGAAGGCTGCTCTCCATAGCTACCACTAGGATAGCTTTCAATAAGGTTGTCTTTAACCTACCTACCATAAGAGTCGATTTGGACTGGTGCAAGGTGCCCACTATAATTAGTGGACAGCATATGCCAGGCCAACTTCTCACAACAGTTTTTACCTGCTAAGTGAATTTCCTTCCATAGGATAACATTGGTGATTCTATGAGAAAAAGTTTCTAAGTGTCAACTTTTAAAATACAATAATATTCCTTAAAAATCACGACTGTAACCAAAACGCTTTTACTCAACTGTTTACAGGAGATGTACCAGGACTGAATCTAGGATCCAGTCCTGTGGTTACAAAAGTAATCCATAAAGTAACTAATTGCATTTAACTAGAAATTCACATTGAGCTGAATGTTGCATTGTGTTTGAAAATGTGTTGCCCATTGCAACAACTGTAACTACTGTACTTAAAAGTCTATTGCCTATCTGCAAAGTATTTAAACTAAAGTAATTCATTCTGAGAAAGTATTTTTTGTAATGTAATGTATAATGTAATTACAATGTAATTTAAAAAATAAAATATGTAAAAAAAATTGTTTCTAAAAATGTAGTAAATCAGTATGAAAAAAATTAATATAACAATTAATACATTTAAAAATTGTCATTTACAAAACCTTTGAAATTCACTGAAAAAAACGTAGGTTTCAGGCACGTTATAGTTAGAAATTAGCATTTAAAAAACCTTTGAAATTCACTGAAAAAATCATAGGTTTCAGACACGTTATAGTTACAAATTAGCATTTAAAAAACCTTTGAAATTCACTGAAAAAACCATAGGTTTCAGACACGTTATAGTTACAAATTAGCATTTAAAAAACCTTTGAAATTCACTGAAAAACCATAGGTTTTAGGGACAGTTTTAGTTACTTGGACATTGCACTCGTACAAAACCCGTGAAATTCCCCGTTATAGTTAGTTCAGCTAACTATAACTCGCGCCGCCATAATGCACTGCTGATGACGTCACATATTACATCACTCATGACATGGTCAGTGACATCACTGATGACATCACTGATGACATCTCAAATGACATCACTGATGACATCATCCACGTGATAATCTGATGCACCTCCTCACACCCTAATATAACCTTTGATTCACCCACTCTAAATTACAGACTGCCATTCGCAAAACCATAGACACTCCAACACCAATAACTACATACCCACTCACTGATTCTTAGGTCTACACACACACATCCACTCACTCACCCGTACAGTCACTCATACTTACGGTCACTCAGTACAGGACTATCATATGCACTCTTACTCCTATATAGACACTCAAACAACGCCACTCATCCATAGAGATACTCACACACCTAGTCAGTCATGCAAATAATTAAAGACACTGCCATTTACTCACCTATACAGTTATACACACACCAGCTCACTTACTCATACAAATAGTAGCACATTGTTACGCTCTTATACAATCACAGATACAAGCACACACTCATCCATACAGCCACTATCACAATCACTCACTCTTGCTTATAGCTATTTATATACTCCAACACACATATATACTGCCTTTCACATATGTAGTTACTCACACATGTACCACTGGGACATACATTCACTCACTAACACACTCTTACACACACTTACCCACCCATACAGTCTATCACAGATGCACTCTTGAAACCATCCACCCAGTGAATCACCCACTCACACATCTATGCACAGAGTTGCACACACCCCTCCCACACAAACACTCAGGCACCCATACAGATACTCAGACAAGCATTCAATAACTCATATAGACACTCATTTAGCTATTCACAAACACATGCAGCCACTTACACAGCAACAGACAGACGGATACAGACATTCACCCAGTTTAGTCACTAACCCATGCATTCAGTAAGATACGTTAAATCACTCACTTATAGAGTCAGTCACGCACCTACTAAATCATCCATACAGACACTTACACACCCACTCATTCTTCAATACGTCTTTTCCTATATATATTAAAAATATTTAAACTTTACAGAAACACACAGTCACTGGATGATGTCATCAGTGATGTCATTTGAGATGTCATCAGTGATGTCATCAGTGATGTCACTGACCATGTCATGAGTGATGTAATATGTGACGTCATCAGCAGTGCATTGCGGGCGCGAGTTATAGTTAGCTGAACTAACTATAACGGGGGAATTTCACGGGTTTTGTACGAGTGCAATGTCCAAGTAACTAAAACTGTCCCTAAAACCTATGGTTTTTTCAGTGAATATATATATATATAGATATATAATTCAAGGATTACGGCGAAGGGTACTGCTTGAGTATTGTGAGGCAGAGGAGAGGAGTGAGAACTGCAAGTTTAAATGGAGGACTGTTTAAAGGTGAACTCAGTACATTTCATGCTGCTATTTTAAAAGAACTTTTACTGTGTTGTTTGTTGTGCAAGACATTTTAACATTCCAATACTCGCCGTGCAGGCTGGGATATTCATATACAATACGTTTATCATGACGGGCCAGTTTGCAAAAGAAGTACGATGAGTATTTCCTTCATGTTGATGGAGGGCCAATTTGCATTAATTAAACAAACAAGCAGCACGTGACTCCAGATTGAAAAAGGCAGAAAGTGCTGAAACGCGTCTCTGGGAAAGGAAAGCAGTTTTAAATAATTTTCAATGGCCCACCCTCCCTGGAGTGCAAGGACTCTTTTTTATTGAAAGGAGACAGTGGCATATTTCAGGCGCAGAGCGGTAGCGTCTTCATCTTGCACCACCTGTGTTTTGGTGCTGACCGGCAAACCGCAAATGGAGAAGTGGCAGCTTAGCAGCCAGTCAGCCCCTGAGCCTGGTATTGCGATAAGTTGGAAGTGAGACGAGGCAGGAGCTGCCAGTCATCGCTGCAAGAGGATTGTACTCGAAGCTGAGAGATAGGCGCTCCTGAGTGAAACCAGTCTCAACTTGTGTATATATATATTATCTACTGGCGGTCGCCAGTAGATAGTTATAGTTAGGACCTATTTTCCATAGGAAATCCGCGACATTCTATTTGAAATAACTCTCTTGCCGGTTGACGTATCTTCGCGAAATTTTCAAACTTTATGGCCCGCTCCGGTCCGCTCCTACCCTGAAAGTCTCGGGGTGATTCGTCAAGCGGGGGCCGAGAAAAAAGGGGGGTCCCAAAACGTGTTTTCCCCATTCATTTTTCCATAGGAAACTTTAGACACGGCTACAGCCCGAACTGCTGAACGGAATTACACCAAATTTGGCAAAGAGGTAGTTCTTGGTTCAGAAAGAACCCTTTTGTTAAATGGTGTAAATCCGTTCAGTAGTTCCTGAGAAAATCAAAATGAAAATCACATATATATCTATGGCCGCGTCGGATTCGCGCACCCTCCCGATCACGAGCTGCATGCTAATTGGCTGTCAACACCCCAAATCAGGAAGTGTTGGCAGCCATTTTGTCCTCTCGGTAGAACCGAGGGACAGAAACAAGTGCGCAAAGCGCAAAAGGGGGCAGGGTAGAAACACCCTGACCCCCTAGGTCTGCTCAGGGGTCCCACAAGGACCCCTGGGCAGAAAAAAGCATTTTTTTTTTTTAAAATCAGCAGGATGCGCTCAGGGTGCGCGGATGCTGCCAAAAAAATAAAAACGAAGCGCGGTCTCCCGCGCTTGATGCTAAATTTGCCCCGGGTGGCCCAAGTCCCGGGGGCATGCGGGGGTGGGTTTATTGTTTATATGGGGGCCTCTAAGGCCTCCAAGCCCCGAGGACCACCACCCCCGGGGCTTAATAAAAAATGGTGCGGGAGGGCTCTCCTGCCCTCCCGCAGCCCCGGGGACCGCCACCCCCGGGGCTTCGTTTTTATATTTTAAATAACGTGTGGGGGGCTCCAGCCCCACACGCCCCGGGACCACCACCTCCCCGGGGCACATAGAAAGTAAATGTGGGGGTCCGTTACGGACCCCAGAGCCCCGGGGACCACCACCTCCCGGGGCTGTGCAATTCAAGGGAGGGGGCCGCGCGGCCCCCTCCTGGAGCCCTTGAAGGCCCTGGGGACTGCCACCCCCCAGGGCCGGCTACTGCAGTGTCCCGGGGTGCCTACCCCCGGGACACTGTAGTTTGCTATGACAGGACGGGAGCCTCCAATATCCAAAGCACATTGCTTTTCCACATGGGGAGCTGCATCTTAGCAGCTCCCCATGTGGAAAAGCAATGCCGGCTCCCAAGGGACGCGGGGAGCCGGCGGGACTGTGGGGGGATTGGGGACCCCCCCACAGTCCCCAACGGAGAGGGCCAGCCCCGGGGGATGGGGTCCCCGGGGCAAGTAGTGGCCCGGGAGGGGGGCCACGCGGCCCCCCTCCCCAAAAAACAAAATAAAAAAAAAAAAAAATGAAAGGCCGGCCCCGGGGGATGGGGTCCCCGGGGCCTTAAATGGCCTGAGGAGGGGGGCCACGCAGCCCCCCTCCAAATATTTAAAAATAAAAAAAAGAGGGCATGCCCCGGGGGATGGGGTCCCCGGGGTCAATATAGGCCCAGGGAAGGGGGGCCACGCGCCCCCCTTCCCGTTTTATTATCATTTTTTAAAAAATGAAAATTCTCATGCCCCGGGGAATGGGGTCCCCGGGGCCAAAAGAGGCCAAGGGAAGGGGGGCCACGCAGCCCCCCTCCCATACAAAAAAAAAGACCGGCATCGTGCCGGAGGCCCCGCCCCCACCCTGCAGCAGTCTGCAAACGCGTCCCTTGGCGCGTTTGCAGATGGGTAACGATTTCCCCTTGAATACTGGGGGTCCCTGGGGCCAACTAGCCCACCAGGAACCTCCAGTATGCGCCAGGGAGCTGTTGCAGAGAGGTGTACAGAGGCCACGCCCCTTTTTACACCTCTCTGCAACGCAGCTCTGTGGCGCTTTTTGGAGGTACATGGTGGGCTAGTTGGACTCCAGGGACGCACGTTCTTGAGAATATCCCCCTCGGAGTTTCTGTACCACCTTGACTAGATCGTGAATGACAGTCGATGAGGACTAATTCTTGGCTTTATGTTGTTTCGTTCATTTTTTATAGATAATATGACTCTAATTAACTTGGACATCGGGAAGACCGTTTTCTTGTGGTGATAGTCAATTTATAGTGGGATTGGATTTGGAGTATTCATTGCAGGTTTTGTGTTTTAATCTGCAGCTTGAATTATGCACTATAATTGGTTTCTGGCATGAAGCCGATTTATATGGATTGAAGGGGACTTAATCCCCCAACTTAAAATGCGCCACGGGGCGCGTTTGCACAGTGGTGAAGGGAGGGGGCGGGGCTTCAGGTGACATGTGTGCAAACAGGCCCCGTGGGGCATTTAATGTTGGGGAATTAAATCCCCTTCAATCCTGAGGGTCCCTGGGGGCCAACTAGCCCAACAGGTACGTCCAGAAAGCGCCACAGAGCTGCGTTGCAGAGAGGTGTAAAAAGGGGTGTGGCCTCTGTACACGTCTCTGCAACGCAGCCCCCTGGCGCATACTGGAGGTTCCTGGTGGGCTAGTTGGCCCCCAGGGACCCTCATGATTCAAGGGGACTTAATCCCCCAAATTAAAACGCGCCACGGGGCGCGTTTGCACAGATGTCACCTCAGGCCCCGTCCCCTCCCTTCACCATTGTGCAAATATTCCTCTAAAATCAGTCGAAATACGAATTCCGATTTACTCACCTGTTATCAGGAGAGACCTCAGTGCTGCATCTTTCAGCCCAGTACTGGTCCTGAAAAGTAATTCTAACCGTACTTACCAGTAACTTGAATTTCCTTCCATAGGCTAACATTGACTGGTTTCACTTGGAAATTCTTCTAAGTGTGGAGTTTTGGAACATTATAATATTCCTCTAAAATCAGCCGAACTACGAATTCCGATTTACTCACCTGTTATCAGGAGAGAACCCAGTGCTGCATCTTTGAGCCCAGTACTGATCCTGAAAAGTAATTTTAACCGTACTTACCAGGAACTTGAATTTCCTTCCATAGGCTAACATTGACTGGATTCCTCTAAAATCAGCCGAACTACGAATTCCGATTTACTCACCTGTTATCAGGAAAGAACCCAGTGCTGCATCTTTTAGCCCAGCACTGACCCTGAAAAGTAATTCTAACCGTACTTACCAGTAACTTGTATTTCCTTCCATTGTCTGGTTTTCAGCAGAAAAGTTTCAAAGTGTCAATTTTCACAAACTACAAATATTCCTTAAAAATCGCCTGTATGACTTAAACGCATTCTTTCAACTGTTTACAGGAGATGCACCAGTGCTGGATCCAGGATCCACCACTGAGTAAGAAAAAGTAACGATAACACTACTTACCTGCTAAGTGAATTTCCTCCCATAGGATAACATTGGTGATTCTATGTGAAAAAGTTTCTAAGTGTCAACTTTTAAAATACAATAATATTCCTTAAAAATCACTACTGTAACCAAAACGCTTTTACTCAACTGTTTACAGGAGATGTCCCAGGACTGAATCTAGGATCCAGTCCTGTTGTTAGAAAAGTAATCCATAAAGTAACTAATTGCATTTAACTAGAAATTCACATTGAGCTCAATGTTGCATTGTGTTTGAAATTGTGTTGCCCATTGCAACAACTGTAACTACTGTACTTAAAACTCTATTGCCTATTTGCAAAGTATTTAAACTAAAGTAATTCATTCTGAGAAAGTATATTTTGTAATGTAATGTATAATGTAATTACAATGTAATTTAAGAAATAAAATATCTAAAAATAAATAGTTTTAAAAAATGTAGTAAATCAGTATCAAAAAAATAAATATAACAATTAATACATTTAAAAATTGTCCTTTACAAACCCTTTGAAATTCACTGAAAAAACCATAGGTTTTAGGGGCGTTATAGTTAGAAATTAGCATTTAAAAAACCTTTGAAATTCACTGAAAAAACCATAGGTTTCAGGCACGTTATAGTTAGAAATTAGCATTTAAAAAACCTTTGAAATTCACTGAAAAACCATAGGTTTCAGACACGTTATAGTTAGAAATTAGCATTTAAAAACCTTGAAATTCACTGAAAAAACCATAGGTTTTAGGGACAGTTATAGTTAGTTGGACATTTCACTCGTACAAAACCATAGAAATTCCCCCTTTATAGTTAGTTCAGCTAACTATAACTCGCGCCCCCGCAATGCACTGCTGATGACATCACATATTACATCACTCATGAAATGGTCAGTGACATCACTGATGACATCACTGATGACATCTCAAATGACATCACTGATGACATCATCCATGTGAGAATTTAATGCATCTTCTCACACCCTAATATAACTTTTGATACACCCACTCTAAATTACAGACTGCCATTCTCAAAACCATACACACTCCAATACCAATAAGTACATACCCACTCACTGATTCTTAGGTCTACACACACACATCTACTCACTCACCCGTACAGTCACTCATAATTACACTCACTCAGTACAGGACTATCATATGCACTCATACACCTATATAAACACTCACACAACGCAACTCATC
Source organism: Calotriton arnoldi (assembly GCA_963921515.1). NCBI lineage: Eukaryota > Metazoa > Chordata > Amphibia > Caudata > Salamandridae > Calotriton > Calotriton arnoldi. The sequence goes on along the minus strand of CAWUFW010023785.1, from coordinate 56,149 downwards.
CATAGAGGTACTCACACACCTAGTCAGTCATGCAAATAATTAATCTCACTCCAATTTACTCACCTATACAGTTATACACACCAGCTCACTTACTCATAAAAATACTAGCACATTCTTACGCTCCTATGCAATCACTGATGCAAGCACACACTCATCCATATAGCCAATCTCACAATCACACACTCTCACTTATAGCCATTTATATACTCCAACACACATATATACTGCCTTTCACATATGTAGTTACTCACACATGTACCACTGAGATATACATTCAATCACTAACACACCCATACACACACTCACCCACCCATACAGTCCATCACAGACGCACTCTTGAAACCATGCACCCAGTGAATCACCCACTCACACATCTATGCACAGAGTCACACACACCCCACCCACACAAACACTGAGGCACCCATACAGATACTCAGAGAACCAATCCATAACCCATATAGACACTCATTTAGCTAGTCAGAAACCCATGCAGCTGCTTACACAACAACAGACAGACGGATACAGACATTCACACAGTTTAGTCACTCACCCATGCATCCAGTAAGATACGTTTAATCACTCACTTATAGACTCAGTCACGCACCTACTAAATCATCCATTCAGACGCTTATACACCCACTCATTCTTCAATACGCCTTTCCCTATATATATTAAACATATTTAAACTTTACACAAACACACAGTCACTGGATGATGTCATCAGTGATGTGATCAGTGATGTCCTTTGAGATGTCATCAGTGATGTCATCAGTGATGTCACTGACCATGTCATGAGTGATGTAATATGTGACGTCATCAGCAGTGCATTGCGGGGCGCGAGTTATAGTTACCTGAACTAACTATAACGGGGAATTTCACGGGTTTTGTACGAGTGCAATGTCCAACTAACTATAACTGTCCCTAAAACCTTATGGTTTTTTCAGTGAATATATATATATATATTATCTACTGGCGGTCGCCAGTAGATAGTTATAGTTAGGACCTATTTTCCATAGGAAATCCGCAACATTCTATTTGAAATAACTTTGGCGCCGGTTGACAAATCTTCGCGAAATTTTCAAACTTTGTGGCCCGCTCCGGTCCGCTCCTATCTTGAAAGTCTCGGGGTGATTCGTCAAGTGGGGGCCGAGAAAAAAGGGGGTCCCAAAACGTGTTTTCCCCATGCAATTTTCCATAGGAACCTTTCATCGCAGCTACAGCCCGAACTGCTGAACGGAATTACACCAAATTTGGCAAAAAGGTAGCCCTTGGTTCAGAGTCGTGCCTTTTGCTTAAATGGTGTAAATCCGTTCAGTAGTTCCTGAGAAAATCAAAAATAAAACCACATATATATCTATGGCCGCGTAGGGTCCGCGTACCCTCCCGATCACGAGCTGTATGGTAATTGGCTGTCAACACTCCAAACCAGGAAGTGTTGGCAGCCATCTTGTGCCTCGGTAGAACCGAGGCACAAGAAAGCAGTAAAACAACTGTGCAAAACGCAAAAAGGGGACACGGTAGAAACACCCTGACCCCCTAGGCCTGCTCAGGGGGTCCCACAAGGACCCCCAGGGCCCCCAATTTTTTTTTTAAATCGGCAAAATACACGCTGGGTGCGTGGTTCCAGCCGATAAAAAAAAAAAACGAAGCGCGGTCACCCGCGCTTCGTTGTTAATTGGCCCCCGGGTGGGCCAAGTCCCGGGGGCATGCGGGGTTTTTTGAATTTTAGGTATGGGGGGCCTCTAAGGCCCCCCCAAGCCCCGGGGACTGCCACCCCCGGGGATTTAAAAAAAAATGGTGCGGGAGGGCTCTCGGCCCTCCCGCAGCCCCAGGGACCGCCACCCCCCGGGGCTTCTTTTTAAAAAAAATAAAAGTACCTGTGTGGGGGGGATAGAGTCCCCCCACATGCCCCGGGGACCGCCACCTCCCCGCGGCACTAAATATTTAAATATGGGGGTCCCCGAGGGACGCGGGGAGCCGGCGGGACCGTGGGGGGATTGGGGACCCCCCACGGTCCCCAACGGAGAGGGCCAGCCACGGGGGATGCGGTCCCCGGGGCTACAAGTGGCCCGGGAGGGGGGCCATGTGGCCCCCCTCCCCAAAATTTAAATTTTTTTTTTTTTAAATGAAAAAAAATACAAAGGCCGGCCCCGAGGGATGGGGTCCCCGGGGCCATAAGTGGCCTGAGGAGGGGGGCAAAGCAGCCCCCTCCATAAGTTTTATTTAAAAAAAAAGAAGGCCATGCCCCGCGGGTCCCCAGGGCCGATTAAGACCTGGGGAGGGGGGCCACGCGGACACCCCTTCCAAATTATTTTTTTTAAACAAAATATTAGGGGCAGGCCCTGGGGGATGGGGTCCCCAGGGCCAATAAATTAGAAAAGAAGGGGGCCACACAGCCCCCCTTCTTAAAAAAAAAAAAAAACGGCATCGCGCCGGAGGCCACGCCCCCTCCTTGCAGCACTCTGCAAACGCGCCCCCTAGCGCGTTTGCAGATGGGGAATGAATTCCCCTTGAATACTGGGGGTCCCTGGGGGCCAACTAGCCCACAAGGAACCTCCAGTATGCTCCAGGGGGCTGCGTTGCAGAGAGGTGTACAGAGGCCACGCCCCTTTTTACACCTCTCTGCAAGGCAGCTCTGTGGCGCTATTTAGAAGTACATGGCGGGCTAGTTGGACTCCAGGGACCCTCAGGATTCAAGGGGACTTAATCCCCCAACTTAAAACACGCCACGGGGCGTGTTTGCACAGTGGTGAAGGGAGGGGGCGGGGCTTGAGGTGACATGTGTGCAAACAGGCCCCGTGGCGCGTTTTAAGATGGGGAATTAAATCCCTTCAATCCTGAGGGTCCCTGGGGCCAACTAGCCCACCAGGTACGTCCAGAAAGCGCCACAGAGCTGCGTTGCAGAGAGGTGTAAAAGGGGCGTGGCCTCTGAACACCTCTCTGCAACGCAGCTCCCTGGCGCATACTGGAGGTACAGGGTGGGCTAGTTGGACCCCAGGGACCCTCATGATTCAAGGGGACTTAATCCCCCAACTTAAAATGCGCCACGGGGCGCGTTTGCACAGGGGTGAAGGGAGGGGCGGGGCTTGAGGTGACATGTGTGCAAACAGGCCCCGTGGCATGTTTTAAGTTGGGGGATTAATTCCCCTTCAATCCTGAGGGTCCCTGGAGTCCAACTAGCCCACCAGGTACCTTCAGTAAGCACAACAGAGTTGCGTTGCAGAGAGGTGAAAAAAGGTGCGTGGCCTCGGAACGCCTCTCTGCAACTCAGCTCAGTGGTCCTAACTGTAGGTACCTGGGGGGCTAGTTGGGCCCCAGGGACACTCAGAATTCAAGGGGACTTAATCCTGCAAATTAAAACGTGCCACGGGGCGCGTTTGCACACATGTCACCTCAGGTCCCCCCTCCCTTCACCACTGTGCAAACGCGCCCTGTAGCGCGTTTTAAGAGGTAGTTTTAATCCCCCTGTCCTATTATGTACTAGGGACTTACATAGGAGGTCATGCTAATCACAGGGGTACCCCAACGCATAGTGTTCCCTAGTGTATGTAGGTGTTTTCACTGTATTCTAATTGTGTTTTAGCATAGCACTGGCTCTGGTTAGTCAGAGTCAGTTACCACCAGTACACGTCGGAAAAAGTTGTGGGCACAGGGTGATTTTGGAACAAGGCCTCTTTCTGCTCCTCTGTTGGTTCTTTCTGCACATCTTTTGCTTCTTTCTGCACTTTTCTTCGTCTTTGTGGACTTCTGTTGCTTCTTTCTGCATTTCTTTTGCTTCTTTCTGTGCGTTTTTTTCTTCTTTCTTCACATGTCCTACCTCTGTAGGCATAGTTAGAAACTAGCATTTCAAAAACCTTTGAAATTCACTTAAAAACCATAGGTTTCAGGCACGTTATAGTTAGAAATTAGCATTTAAAAAACCTTTGAAATTCACTGAAAAAACCATAGGTTTCAGACACGTTATAGTTAGAAATTAGCATTTAAAAAACCTTTGAAATTCACTGAAAAAACCATAGGTTTTAGGGACAGTTATAGTTAGTTGGACATTTCACTCGTACAAAACCCGTGAAATTCCCCTGTTATAGTTAGTTCAGCTAACTATAACTTGCGCCCCCGCAATGCACTGCTGATGACGTCACATATTACATCACTCATGACATGGTCAGTGACATCACTGATGACATCACTGATGACATCTCAAATGACATCACTGATGACATCATCCATGTGATAATTTGATGCATCTTCTCACACCCTAATATAACTTTTGAAACACCCACTGTAAATTACAGACTGCCATTGTCAAAACCATAGACACTCCAACACCAATAACTACATACACACTCACTTATTCTTAGGTCTACACACACATCCACTCACTCACCTGTACAGTCACTCATACTTACTGTCACTCAGTACAGGACTATCATATGCACTCATACACCTACATAGACACTCACACACCGCCACTCATCCATAGAGGTACTCACACACCTAGTCAGTCATGCAAATAATTAATCACACTGCCATTTACTCACCTATACAGTTATACACACACCAGCTCAGTTACTCATACAAATACTAGCACATTCTTACACTCTTATACAATCACTGATACAAGTACACACTCATCCATACAGCCACTCTCACAATCACACACTCTCACTTATAGCCATTTATATACTCAAACACACATATATACTGCCTTTCACGTATGTAGTTACTCACACATGTACGACTGAGATATACATTCACTCACTAACACACCCATACACACACTCACCCACCCATACAGTCCATCACAGATGCACTCTTGAAACCATGCACCCAGTGAATCACCCACTCACACATCTATGCACAGAGTCACACACACCCCACCCACACAAACACTCAGGCACCCATACAGATACTCAGACAACCAATCAATAACTCATATAGACACTCATGTAGCTATTCACAAACCCATGCAGCCACTTACACAGCAACAGACAGACGGATACAGACATTCACACAGTTTAGTCACTAACCCATGCATTCAGTAAGATACGTTTAATCACTCACTTATAGAGTCAGTCACGCACCTACTAAATCATCCATCCAGACATTTATACACCCACTCATTCTTCAATACACCTTGGCATATATATTAAACATATTTAAACTTTATAGAAACACACAGTCACTGGATGATGTCATCAGTGATGTCATTTGAGATGTCATCAGTGATGTCATCTGTGATGTCACTGACCATGTCATGAGTGATGTAATATGTGACGTCATCAGCAGTGCATTGCGGGGGCGCGAGTTATAGTTAGCTGAACTAACTATAACGGGGGAATTTCACGGGTTTTGTACGAGTGAAATGTCCAACTAACTATAACTGTCCCTAAAACCTATGGTTTTTTCAGTGAATATATATATATATAGTGATTTGTATTAATGATGTGTATAATGTAATGAATGAAGTAAAAGAATATAAAAATATATTTTGCATCAATACGTCTGGGATTGCAACTATAAGTTGTGTAGTTAATCACGAGGATAACATCAGTGACCTTTTTGAAATAATTTGTTTAAAATGATTCCTGATGGAATATTTTGTATGAAATAACTCTTATACCCAGTTTCTTGGGGAAAATTGGGTTGCCTTATCGAGTTAGAACCTTATTGAGGATTAGCGCCTATACACACCAGGGTATTAGTTGCGCTCTTTAAATTCTATTTTCATTTCATTTTAGAATTGGAAAAGCCAATAGGTCTGGCTTTAAAGTGCCAACACTTACTTTGACAAAACTTTTTTACGTGAAAACAGCAAAGGAAGAACATTGGATGGGAGACAGTGGAGACAACAATGGGAAAGAAACGTAAATGGAAAGTCATTCATCAAGCATAAATCATGTAACATTAAAAAGCCTGCTGCTGTAAAAAATATAAAACAAATGGATTGCTTTCAGTATAAAATGCACATATGAGGTAATGAGAAATAATTGAATGTGTGATGATTCAGTGTACTTGTGAAATGTAAAAATGATCCTCTTGCATTCCAATGCAGACATTCGATAGGAGAAAGAACTATACATCAAATAGCTAAATGCAGATGAGAAGAAGTAATTCTACACTCTATGTATAATTTAAAGAATTTGTAACAAAAGGTCTTGAAGCAATTTGCATTGTCAAGTAGGCCTAATAAACAAACTGAAGAATATAGAATGAGGAGTTTTATTTTACCTCATGCTATTCCATGTGCTAGTCTACATAAGCTTGTGCAACCTTGCTATTGACTTTGTGTAGTACATTGTATCCCAAAATTATGCCATTTAGATTTTTTTAGAGTGGCGTTTGGGCAAAATATCGAGTTTTTAATATCTGGTTCCTGAAATATCTGAAAAAAGCATTATTATAAAAAAATATCATGATGCAGAAATATAGTTGTAAAGAATGTCGATTTTTTTCAGGTAAGTAATATCGTTGATCAGAATATCATTACTGTGAATATAATGTTCAATAATATAGTTGTAAAGAATACTGTTTTTTAATTATCTTTGTGTTTTAGTTTATATAATAATTTTATGTGTTATTGTTTGTGTGATAGTTAATAATATTTTTTGAATATAGTTTGTAATTTTAAGTGATTTATCATTTTTAATCTACTCTCTAATAGTAATTTATAGTGTTGTAGCTAGTAGCAAGTAGCTAGGTTTGTAGGGATATAGGATGGGAAGTTGAATAAGTAAAATTAATTAATAATTAATAATTAATAATTATTCAATTGAGAATTAATTATGTAAATTGTGTAATAATTATATTTTTAAGTTAGATGTTAGGTGCAGGGTGCTTGCTTTGTAAGGATAAAGGGTGCGAAGGTAATTAAGTAATAATTATTTAACAATACATTATGAATTAATTATTAATGATTTAGTTGAATATATATTTTGTGCATTGTGTAATAATTATATTTTTTAAGTTATATCTTAGGTGCAGGTTGCTGGATTTGTACGGGTACAGGGTGGGAAGTTAATTAACCAATAATTAATTAACAATTAAATATTAATTTATTAATATTTATTTAAGTGAGTATTACTGATGAGTATTACTGATGTTAATTTGTCATACTTATTTTTTTAGTTGCATTTTGAGTGTGGGCTGCTACATTTGTGGGTTATAGTGTGGGAAGCTAATTAAGTAATAAATAAATAATATTTTTTATCGATAATTAATTATTAAAGTGTTTCATTGTTTTTTATTTTTAGATATATAATATTTGTTATTTTTATAATACATTATATAATATAATTTCCTGCATTATTTTATAATGCGTTTAGTAAATGTCTTTTTTGTTTGTTATATTTAATTAATTTGGTTATTTACTTAATGTTTTGCAGTTAATTTGTTAATATGTTTCATGTCTCCACTAGGTAGTTATAGGTAGATCTGCTTTTCCAAAGACAGAGCGTTTTTTGGTTTGTTAATACCTTTGACCCAGTTTGACGAATCTTCACGAAACTTCCCAAAAAAAGTTAATCCTCCTCAGTTTCTTCCTGGAAAGTTTCGGGTCATCTGTCCACCGGGGGCTGAGAAAGAAGGGGGGGTCCCTAAACGCAAAATCTCTATGCATTTTTCATAGACTTCTTTGAGACAGGTTATAGCAAAAACAGTTGAACAGAATTACACCAAATTCAGTAGGAAGCTGGATCTCAGTCCATAGTTTGTACGTTTTTTAATTTGGTGTAAATCTGGTCAGTAGTTTTTGAGTTATTAAGGGGCAAATATAATTGTACATTTTGCCATTGGGCTCGCGAGAGTTCCGCGAGTGGCCTGCGAGAGCTCGAAAGCAAAAATGGAGCCCTGTGATTGGTTGAGAGTCCAATTTTTCCCGTGAGCCTTCACTCTCCCACGGGAGTGAGAGGGTCCCGCAAGTCTCATGAGAGTGAGTACTCAGATTGGCTGGCTCTTGGAATGTTAGATATAAAATGGCCGCCACTACTGTTTACTGTGAAAAATTTAATGTGTTGTGGAACTGAAGTAAAAATGGCTATTTAAGGGGCCAGCAGAAAGGCATGCTGTCCCCCTAGATTCAGAAAGGAGGTGTCTAAGGGATAACTACTGTGAAGATAATAAATTTATTTTGTTTTTAACTTATTTTTATGATCTCTTGGGACTCTTGCAGGATCGTGAATAGTAAAAAGGAGTAGATGAGTTCTCAGTGCACTCTATTAGAAAGAATGCATATTGTTGTCCTTGTTATTGAGAGGAAGTGTGTAAGAGATAAGTACTGTGATGATTAGAAGGTTAAAGCTTTTTTGTATATTGTTACTATCTCGTGAGACTCTCACAGGATCGTGAAAAGTAAGAAAGAGTAGGTGATCTTTGAATGCACTCTAGTATTCACACTTGTTCCTGTAGGAAGTAGTCTTACTGGAGATGGTGTTTATCAGAGTCTACTATTTATGCTCATTGGCTTTGTAAGAGTTGTGAGTAGAGTATAGTCTCTTCACACACCCTGATATGTCAGTGTGACCACTCCCCCAGCGCAGCTCCACCACTGAGTGCTGCCCCCTGAGCCATGAGCTCTCTACTGCTGGGTGTTCGAGGCCCTCCTCCACCCACAGGCTCCTGCCTGTGCCTCATCCCTGGTGGTCCAGTGGGAGAGCACTCTACTCTTCTGCTGTTCTGTCTCTCTTGCCTTTTTCTCTGCTGCTTCTTCTGCCTTGCTTGCCTTTTTTCTCTCTGCCCTCTTTCTCTCTTTCTTTGTTCTCCCATGTTTCCTCCCGACCTCTGCTGTCCCCTCGGCCCCTCCAGTGTGTCCTTCCACCCTCCCAGCTGATGCACCCTCCCCCGATCCCTTCTTAATGCGGAGCGGGTGCGCCAAAGGCAAACCGGTCTGCACCAGTCCGCAACCCGACCGCGACCAGCGCCAGGGATCCTGGTCCTCTGACCCACCTCCGGTACAACTCCAGCACCCTCCACACTCTCAACCTCGGACACAGCAACAACTGCCAGCTTTCGATGCTGAGCAACACCCATGGCCCAATTCCCTGTTGACACTGCCACTGCACCTTCACCCACAGCAGGAGCCCCCAACCTTCCGGACCTCACTGCTGACAAACCACTCAACTGCATCCTCCTCAACATGTGCTCCTTACACAAGCATGCCATATTTGGGACCTAATCAACACCCACGCGCCCGACGTCACCTTCCTCACAGAAATCTGGACCAATACCAACTCCACACTCGAAATCGCCACCACCATTCCTGACGGATACAAGATCCTGTGGAAAGACCCACCCACCCACCCATCCAGGAGGAGGCATCGCCATCATCCACAAAAGCACCCTCGGCATGACAACCACCAGCCTGGATGACACCACGACCCTCATGGAGCATCTTCACTTCTAGATCCAGACCAATCCTAAAACAACTCTTTGCGGAACCCTCATCTACAGGTCACCCGGCCCGCACTCCTTTTCTCTGACACCATCACTGACCTCATCGCACCCCACGACCTCACCTCCTCAGACTACATCCTACTCTGAGACCTAAACTTCCACCTGGAAACCACGACGACCTCCAACACCACCGCCCTCCTAAAGAATCTCGCCAACAGAGGACTGAAGCAACTAGTCCCCGCCCCCACACACAAAGCTGGACACACACTTGACCCCGTCTTCGCAGAAGGAAACAGCATCTCCTACAGCCACACCACACATCTCTGGACAGACCACCACTGCATCCACTTCTCATTCACAAAACCCACCGTACACAAGCACGCCCACCGCCTCCCCTGTAGAAGCTGGAACAAAGTCACCAAAGACCAGCTCACATCCGCCCTCACCAGCACCCTACCACCGACTACACCAGAAGCTAACACCATGGCACGCAACCTCCGCCGCTGGATCACGAACTGCGTTTACACACTCACCCCCCCTCAAGAAAGCCACAGGATGACACATCAAGAAAGCAAGCTGGTTCACCCCTGCACTCCAAGAATCCAAGCGCTCCTGCCGATGACTCGAAAAGACATGGAGGAACAACAAAACCTCAGAAACACGCATTGCCACAGCACACCATCAAATCCACAAAGAAGAAATCCCTCCAAGACAGAATCCTTACCAATGCACACAACACCAAAGAATGTTCATCATCAAGGAATTTGCCAAACCCTGCAGTGAAACAACAGACATCCCACCCTCCCAAGACCTCTGCAACAGACTCAGCACCTATTTTCTCCTCAAGTTTAAGATGATCTATGACAACTTCGACAACCAAGACCTCCACACCGCTCCAGCTCCCCCCAGTGATGCCACCCAACAGACCCTGCTCACTTTGACCCCACTCATGACAGAAGACACCTTAAAGACCATGAAGAGCATCCGCTCCAGAGGACCCTCAGACCCCTGCCCACCCCACATCTTCCACAGAGCCGCCGTGGCCTTTGCACCTGAACTACGCCGGACGATCAATTGCTCCCTCAAAACCGCCACTTTCCTCGATGACTGGAAAATACGCCGAAGCCAACCCCCTCCTGAAGAAACCCTCCGCAGACCAGCTGGACCTCAGTAACCTCAGACCCATCTCCCTGCTTCCATTCGCAGCCAAGGTCATTGAAAAGACTGTCAACACCCAGCTAGCAAACTTCATCAAAACCAACAACGTCCTGGACATCTCCCAATCTGGATTCCGCAGCAACCACAGCACCAAGACTGCTCTACTCACCGCCACTGGTGATATCCGCTCCCTCCTTGACCAGGGCCAAAGGGCAGCCCTCATCTTCCTGGACCTCCCAGCTGCCTTCGACACCAGCTCCCATCACACACTAGCCACCAGACTCCACGACGCCAGCATCCGCGGGAAGACCCTTGATTGGATATTCTCATTTCTCACCAGCAAAACTCAGCGAGTCAGACTTCCTCCCTACCTCTTGGATCCAACAGAGACCAGATATGGAGAGTCCCAGGGATCCTCCCTCAGCCCCACCCTCTTCAACATCTACATGGCCCCCCTCCCAACCATCATCAGAAACCACGAGCTCAACATCGTCTCCTACACCAACAACACCCAGCTTATCCTAATCCTCACCAAAGAACTCAACATCACAAGGCACAACTTCCAAAAAGGGATGAAAGCCGTCGCCACCTGGATGAAGAAGAGCTGCTTGAAACTCAACTCCAAGAAAACAGAAGTCCTCATCCTTGGCTCCAGCCCCTCTGCATGGGTAGACACCTGGTGGTCCCCTGCCCTCGGAAACCCCTCACCCCGACAGACCACACATGAAACCTCAGCATCATACCAGACTCATCGCTCACAATGAACCACCAGATCAACGCCGTATCCTCGGCATGCTTCAACACCCTCCGCATACTTTTTTTTAGAAACACTCAGTCACTGGATGATGTCATCAGTGATGTCATTTGAGATGCCATCAGTGTGAGAAGTTGGCCTGGTATATGCTGTCCACTAATTATAGTGGGCACCTTGCACCAGTCCAAACAACCCCTTATTGGAGATAGGTTAAAGACAACCTTATTGAAAGCTATCCTAGTGGTAGCTATGGAGAGCAGCCTTCAGGCTAAGTCTTGAAGGAATGTAAAGCAGCTTGTTTTACCGGTCTATAATCTCTTGAGTGATCAAATGAAAGAGCACCACACCAGGTATATATTCAAAATATATGTATTTATTGCTAAACACACCCCTCTAGTCTCTTTATGAGGCTAGAGTTCGAAGTACATAAGTTAGAAGTTATTTAAACACAGTAATAGCACAAATACACGTTTGGGCCCTAGGGGCGTACCAAACCATATACCAATAAAGTGGTATAAGAACCACGACTGAACTAGACACTAGGCCTAGAGCCTCTAGAAGTGCTTGGACCACAAGGAACCACCCAAGGTAGTGACACAGGGGACCCACGGGGGACGCGTGCAGTGTAAATACACAACCGCGATACGCCGTTGACTTCTATGGAGAAAGTCGTGATCGGGAAATTAGAGAAAAGGGACACTTAAAGGAGGACTTGGAGCAAACCCTTTGAGATCTAGGACTTTGAAGAGTCTCTACCCACGGGAGCACCGGAGTACTCGTGTTACCTCACCCAGGGAAGCCGGGTGCATAGGTGCCTTTTGGGGTCGGGTTTCGTCATCGATTTGAATGGCGATCTGCTGCAAAGTGCTGCTGGCGACCAAGTGAAAAGTGTCCGGGTGGATCCAAGAGTGGATCGGAGTTCTGAAGAACCTGAAAGCAGAGGGGACAGAGTCTGGGTCACTAGCCAGTGACCAGGAAGGCGATGGACAGATGCCCACCGATGTCGAGTGCTTCAGGTGCGTTGACAGTCGTCTTGACTCTTCAGCCACGAGGTCCAGGAGGCGTTGTCGGCAACCAAGAGCAGGATTCGGGCTGGTACACGATGTCTGTCGAGTGCTGAGGTGTCGGCGACCGGATTGGACCCAACAAGCCTTGGCAACAGCAAGTCTTGATGCAGAGGATGATCGTCGATGGTGCAGACCAGCAAGGTCTGGAGAACTCACCCAGCGAGGGTAAGTGAGGGCAGGCCTGGAGCAACCAGGATGCCAAGTTAGAAAAAGATTGGCCTTTGTTAAGGGCTACTAGCCAACGGGCTAGCGACCGCAAAGGAGCCTCAAGACGCCACACGTGGATCTGGCTCACAGGACACTCGTGGAGTAGAGGCCAGTGATCTTCAGTGCAGTAGGTGCTGGAGGCTAGGGCTACTGGGAGCCCAAAGCATGACTTCGTGGGAGACCCAGAAGAGGATGCACTTGCAAATGTGCTCGGTGTCCAGGGGTCACGGTCTCAAGTCACCCACGATAGCTATGGGCATCAGCTTTTCTGGGGACTCAGGGTATCCTCGGGGAAGTCTGAAAATCCACCTCTGGTGATACGATGACTTCGGTGTCCGGCGGGAGCTTCAGAAATGCGAACCGGACAGATGCTTCTTTGATGCCTGCCAAGCAGGGGAGTCACTCCTTGACCCCAAGGGAGATTCTTCTGTCCTCTAATCGTGAGTAGAGCGTCGAAGGTCCAGGATTCAGTTTCAGAGTTTCGTCCAGGGATAATCTAAAGTCCTAAGGACTGGGTACCTATACTTATACTAAGGATAGGGGTTGGACTACTGTTTGGCCCCACCAATGGGTGGGTCAGGGCAGAGGGGTGGCTACACCCCTTTCCCTTTGTCCAGTTCGCGCCAAAGCAGGGGCTGCAAGCCCCTGATCCGGTTTGAACTGGGGTATGCACAGGGACACCAAGTGTGCCCCCAGTGCAGGACTTCAAAGCACCCGAAAGTGCTCCCGCCCAGCCCCAATACACATTATCCTGTCTGGGGAGGTGGTCACACCTCCCTGGGACAGGAAACCTATTGTCCAGGCCTCCCCTGCCGGAGTTTCGTCCAGCAGCAGGAGGCCAGACTCGTGTCTGTGGCAGCAGCATCCATTTTGTGATGCCAGGGCTTTAGAAAGAAGGTACCGGCCAGGCCAGGGGTTAACATGTCTCTCACTCTAGAAGGGTGGAATGCTACCCCGCCGCCAGAATTGGCGGGGGTAGTATTCCAAGATGTTTGACACCAAACACGACATGTTTAGGTGCAGCCATTCCAAAGTTAGCATTTAACGCGAGGTTATAATGCGCTTAAGGGTATATGGTCAGGCTGCACTACAACAGCATCAGAGAAGGGTCTCCGAACGCTGCAGAGGGGCCCTGCTCATGCAGGGGCACCCTCTCACATAGGAACCATGCACTCTGCCTTTAGGATTGATAAGGCCTGCCTTAGGAGTGACTTATAGGTTTATATGTGTGTATGTATTTAGTGATATAGGTAACCTATATCACAGTAAGGGGTGCATGCACCACCTTACCCAGGCTGCAGTAGCAGACCTGTGGTGTCAGTTTGGATGGCCTTCCAGGGGTGGCATAATACATGCTGCAGCCCCTGGTAGGCCTCTGAGGTACCTATGCCCTTGGTACATAGTATACCATATACTAGGGACTTATAAGGGCAATCCAGATTCCAATCAGAGATGTGCCTAAGGCACATGGAAACCTTTTTACAGAGAAAGCAGATAGACTGGGGCCCTCAATAGCAGGATCCCAGTCCAACTAAGTCATAAACCAGCAAAACACCATAAAAAAAGTGGGGGCAACCATATAGTCAGATTCCACCTTCCTACAATCAGTGATGTCACTGACCATGTCATGAGTGTTGTAATATGTGACGTCATCAGCAGTGCATTGCGGGGCGCGAGTTATAGTTGGCTCTACTAACTATAACGGCCAAATTTCTCTGGTTTTATATGAGTGAAATGTCCAAATAACTATAACGTCCCTGAAACCTGTGGTTTTTTCAGTGAATTTCTAAGGTTTTTTAAATGCTAATCCCTAACTATAACGTCCCTGAAACCTGTGGTTTTTTCAGTGAATTTCTAAGGTTTTTCAAATGCCAATCCCTAACTATAACGTCCCTGAAACCTCTGGTCTTTTCAGTGAATTTCAAAGGTTTTTAAATGCTAATTTCCAACTATGCCTACAAAGGTAGGACATGTGCAGAAAGAAGCAAGAGAAATGCAGAAAGAGGCAACAGAAGTCCAGAAAGAGAAAGAAAGGTGCAGAAAGAAGCAAGAGATGTGCAGAAAGAATCAACAGAGGTGCAGAAACAGGCCTACTTTGACTGTACCTTACAACAGACTCATACAAAGTACCCTAATCACTAATCATTCTCCGAAGATGTCTTAAACCTCACTTTTCTCTTGAAGGTTCACTATTAATCGACTGCTCAGAATGTTAGGCCTGCCAAATATAAAACAGCAATCCTAAGCATATCACTGTTGTAAGTCTGACCAAGTTTGTGAAGGTATGCATGCGTGTCTATGCTTTTACCTAGTGACATATTAAATGTAAATAAACATACAAACACCTGAATACCTGTGTTTCAAACAGCATACTGTATAAACTTGAGTAAAAAAAGGTGTATGCATTTCTTTCTGCTCACAATACAGGGCACATGGGTATTCAATAGTATATTTGAGGGGCTCTATAATACATATATACATAAGACATGTCTGCCTGTGCAACCGAATGACAGAGCAGAACTGAGAAGATTTGACCACCTCTAGGAGAAGTTACCCGCTTTTTAAGCTACAATCTTCAGATACATAACACATGTAAGAATACATATACAAGTAGACATATACCTCAGTCACAAGAGCATGCAGACCTTTAAACTTGACAGAAAGAAGCAAGAGAGTTGCAGAAACAGGCAAAAGAGGTACAGAAAGAGGGAACATGGATGCAGACAGAGGCAAGAGAGGTGCAGGAAGAGGGGTGCAGAAAGAGGCAAAAGGGGTGCAGAAATTTGCAAGAGAGGTGCAGAAAGTAGCAAGAGCAGTGCAGTAAGAACCAACAAAGGCGCAGAAGGAGGCAAGAGGGGTGCAGAAAAAGGCAAGAGAAGTGCAGAAGGAAGCAACAGAGGTGCAGAAGGAGACAAGAGGACTGCAGAAAGAGGCAAGAGAGTTGCAGAAACAGGCAAGAGAGGTGCAGAAAAAGGGAACAGGGGTGCAGAAAGAGGCAAGAGAGGTGCAGAAAGAGGCAAGAAGGTTGCAGAAAGAGGCAAGAGGAGTGCAGAAAGAAGCAACAGACGTGCATAAAGAAGCAAGAGAAGTGCAGAAAGAAGCAACAGGGGTGCAGAAGGAGGCAAGAGTGGTGCAGAAAGAAGCAAGAGGGATGCAAAAAGAAGCAAGAGCGGTCCAGAAAGCAGCAAGAGCAGTGCAGAAAGAACCAACAGAGGTGTAAAAAGAGGCAAGAGGGGTGCAGAAAGAGGTAGGAGAGGTGCACAAAGAGGCAAGAGGGGTACAGAAAGAGGCAGGAGGGGTGCAGAAAGAAGGAAGAAAAGTGCAGAAAGAAGCAACAGAGGTGCAGAAAGAGGCACGAAGGGTGCAGAAAGAGTCAAGAGAAGTGCAGAAAGAAGCAACAGAGGTACAGAAAGAGGCAAGTGTGGTGCAGAAAGAGGGAAGAGAGGTGTAGAAAGAGGCAAGATAGTTGCAGAAAGAGGGAAGAGGGGTGCAGAAAGAGGCAAGAGGGGTGCAGAAATAGGCAAGAGAAATGCAGAAAGAGGGAAGAGAGGTGCAGAAAGGCAAGAGAGGTGCAGAAAGAGGGAAGATGAGTGCAGAAAGAGACAACAGGGGTGCAGAAAGAAGCAAGACAGGTGCAGAGAGAAGCAAGAGAAGTGAAAAATGAAGCAACAGGGGTGCAGAAAGAGGCAAGAGAAGTGCAAAAAGAAGCAACAGAGGTGCAGAAGGAGGCAAGAGAACTGCAGAAAGAGGCAAGCGATTTGCAGAAACAGGCAAAAGAGGTACAGAAAGAGGGAGCAGGGGTGCAGACAAAGGCAAGAGAGGTGCAGAAAGATGCAAGAGAGGTGCAGAAAGAAGCAAGGGCAGTGCAAAAGAACCAACAGAGATGCAGAAAGAGGCAAGTGAGGTACAGAAGGAGGCAAGAGAACTGCAGAAAGAGGCAAGAGAGTTGCAGAAACAGGCAAAAGGGGTGCAGAAAGAGGGAACAGGTGGGCAGACTGAGGCAAGAGAGGTGCAGAAAGAGGGAAGAGGGGTGCAGAAAGAGTCAAGAGTGATGCAGAAATTTAGAACAGAGGTGCAGAAAGAAGCAAGAGCAGTGCAGAAAGAACCAACAGAGGTGCAGAAAGAGGCAAGAGGGGTACAAAAAGAGGCAAGTGAAGTGCAGAACGAATCAAAAGAGGTGCAGAAAGAAGCAAGAGAACTGCAGAAAAAGGCAAGAGAGGTGCAGAATGAGGTAGAAGGGATGCACAAAGAGGCAAGAGGGGTACAGAAAGAGGCAAGTGGGGTGCAGAAAGAAGCAACAGAGGTGCAGAAAGAGGCAAGAAAAGTGCAGAAGCAGGCAAGAAAGGTACATAAAGAGGGAACAGGGCTGCAGAAAGAGGCAAGAGGGATACAGAAATTTGCAAGAGAGGTGCAGAAAGAAGCAAGAGAAGTGCAGAAAGAAGCAAGAGAGGTGGACAAAGAGGGAAGAGGGGTGCAGAAAGAGGCAAGAGGGGTGCAGAAAGAAACAAGAGCGTTCCAGAAAGACGCAAGAGAAGTACAGAAAGAAGCAAGAGAAGTGGACAAAGAATCTTTTCGATTCTTGAACCGGATGCCACAACTAACCTCTGGGAGATACATAACCAATTTACTTGTTTCACTACTTTTTCGCTCACTCACATAAGGACTAAACAACAAAGAACATATGATATATGTCTTTTACTCATCAAGCCCTGAAGAAGTCCCAAGAGGGACGAAATGCGTCGGCTGTCTTGTCCATTGTGTGCTGTGATTTTAAAGAATTTTCTATGGAATAAAAGAGTAAAAGGAATCGTTTTTTACAGCAAAAACGCCGACTAACGTTTTTTCATTTGGCAAGATACAACTTCACGTCTTTGTGATAGACTATGGACACTAATTGCCTTTACCAATTACCTACTTGTTCATTTAAGTGCAGGGCCATTCTTGCCTAAATTTGTTTCGGGAAGTTGTATACCACTCTTTTAGGGACGCATGAAGGTCACGTCCTGGGTCCATTGCACCTAGTTCTAATCACAACATCGTAGCCACGATACACCATAATGACTGGTGTGGGGTATTGTAGCCCTGACCTCTTTCTTTGTGCTTTTGTTTAACCAGAGGTGCTGAAAGAAGCAAGAGGGGTACAGAAAGAGGCAAGAGAAGTGCAGAAAGAAGCAACAGAGGTGCAGAAAGAGGCAAGAGAAGTGCAGAAGCAGGCAAGAAAGATGCAGAAAGAGGGAACAGGGTTGCAGAAAGAGGCAAGAGGATTACAGAAATTTGCATAGAGAGGTGCAGAAAGAAGCAAGAGCAGTGCATAAAGAAGCAAGAGAAGTGCAGAAAGAAGCAACGGGTGCAGAAGGAGGCAAGAGAACTGCAGAAAGAGGCAAGAGAGTTGCAGAAACAGGCAAAAGGGGTGCAGAAAGAGGGAACAGGTGGGCAGACTGAGGCAAGAGAGGTGCAGAGGGAAGAGGGGTGCAGAAAGAGGCAAGAGGGATGCAGAAATTTAGAACAGAGGTGCAGAAAGAAGCAAGAGAAGTGCAGAAAGAAGCAAGAGAGGTGGACAAAGAGGGAAGAGGGGTGCAGAATGAGGCAAGAGGGGTGCTGAAAGAAGCAAGAGGGGTACAGAAAGAGGCAAGAGAAGTGCAGAAAGAAGCAACAGAGGTGCAGAAAGAGGCAAGACAAGTGCAGAAGCAGGCAAGAAAGATGCAGAAAGAGGGAACAGGGTTGCAGAAAGAGGCAAGAGGATTACAGAAATTTGCATAGAGAGGTGCAGAAAGAAGCAAGAGCAGTGCATAAAGAAGCAAGAGAAGTGCAGAAAGAAGCAACGGGTGCAGAAGGAGGCAAGAGAACTGCAGAAAGAGGCAAGAGAGTTGCAGAAACAGGCAAAAGGGGTGCAGAAAGAGGGAACAGGTGGGCAGACTGAGGCAAGAGAGGTGCAGAGGGAAGAGGGGTGCAGAAAGAGGCAAGAGGGATGCAGAAATTTAGAACAGAGGTGCAGAAAGAAGCAAGAGCAGTGCAGAAAAAACCAACAGAGGTGCAGAAAGAGGCAAGAGGGGTACAAAAAGAGGCAAGTGAAGTACAGAACGAAGCAAAAGAGGTGCAGAAGGAGGCAAGAGAACTGCAGAAAAAGGCAAGAGAGGTGCAGAATGAGGCAGGAGGGATGTACAAAGAGGCAAGAGGGGTACAGAAAAAGGCAAGTGGGGTGCAGAAAGAAGCAACAGAGGTGCAGAAAGAGGCAAGAAAAGTGCAGAAGCAGGCAAGAAAGGTACAGAAAGATGGAACAGGGGTGCAGAAAGAGGCAAGAGGGATACAGAAATTTGCAAGAGAGGTGCAGAAAGAAGCAAGAGAAGTGCAGAAAGAAGCAAGAGAGGTGGACAAAGAGGGAAGAGGGGTGCAGAATGAGGCAAGAGGGGTGCAGAAAGAAGCAAGAGGGGTGCAGAAAGAGGCAAGAGAAGTGCAGAAAGAAGCAACAGAGGTGCAGAAAGAGGCAAGACAAGTGCAGAAGCAGGCAAGGAAGATGCAGAAAGAGGGAACAGGGTTGCAGAAAGAGGCAAGAGGGATACAGAAATTTGCAAGAGAGGTGCAGAAAGAAGCAAGAGCAGTGCAGAAAGAAGCAAGAGAAGTGCAGAAAGAAGCAACCGTGCAGAAGGAGGCAAGAGGGGTGCAGAAAGAAGCAAGAGCGGTCCAGAAAGACGCAAGAGCAGTGCAGAAAGAACCAACAGAGGTTCAAAAAGTGGCAAGAGGGGTGCAGAAAGGGGTAGGAGAGGTGCACAAAGAGGCAAGAGGGGTACAGAAAGAGGCAGGAGGGGTGCAGAAAGAAGGAAGAGAAGTGCAGAAAGAAGCAACAGAGGTGCTGAAAGAGGCACGAAGGGTGCAGAAAGAGGCAAGGGAAGTGCAGAATGAAGCAACAGAGGTACAGAAAGAGGCAAGAGTGGTGCAGAAAGAGGGAAGAGGTATGTAGAAAGAGGCAAGAGAGTTGCACAAAGAGGGAAGAGGGGTGCAGAAAGAGGCAAGAGGGGTGCAGGAAGAGGAAAGAGAAGTGCAGAAAGAGGCAAGAGACGTGCAGAAAGAGGCAAGAGAGGTGCAGAAATATGGAAGATGAGTCCAGAAAGAGACAACAAGGGTGCAGAAAGAAGCAAGACAGGTGCAGAAAAAAGCATGAGAAGTGCAGAATGAAACAACAGGGCCGCAGAAAGAGGCAACAGAAGTGCAGAAAGAAGCAACAGAGGTACAGAAAGAGGAAACAGGGGTGCAGACAAAGGCAAGAGAGGTGCAGAAATGTGCAAGAGAGGTGCAAAAGAAGCAAGAGCAGTGCAAAAGAACCAACAGAGGTGCAGAAAGATGCGAGTGAGGTACAAAAAGGGGTAGGAGAGGTGCACAAAGAGGCAAGAGGGATACAGAAAGAGGCAGGAGGGGTGCAGAAAGAAGGAAGAGAAGTGCAGAAAGAACCAACAGAGGTGCTGAAAGAGGCACGAAGGGTGCAGAAAGAGGCAAGAGAAGTGCAGGAAGAAGCAACAGAGGTACCGAAAGAGGCAAGAGTGGTGCAGAAAGAGGGAAGAGGTGTGTAGAAAGAGGCAAGAGAGTTGCACAAAGAGGGAAGAGGGATGCAGAAAGAGGCAAGGGGGGTGCAGGAAGAGGCAAGAGAAGTGCAGAAAGAAGCAACCGTGCAGAAGGAGGCAAGAGGGGTGCAGAAAGAAGCAAGAGCGGTCCAGAAAGACGCAAGAGCAGTGCAGAAAGAACCAACAGAGGTTCAAAAAGTGGCAAGAGGGGTGCAGAAAGGGGTAGGAGAGGTGCACAAAGAGGCAAGAGGGGTACAGAAAGAGGCAGGAGGGGTGCAGAAAGAAGGAAGAGAAGTGCAGAAAGAAGCAACAGAGGTGCTGAAAGAGGCACGAAGGGTGCAGAAAGAGGCAAGGGAAGTGCAGAATGAAGCAACAGAGGTACAGAAAGAGGCAAGAGTGGTGCAGAAAGAGGGAAGAGGTATGTAGAAAGAGGCAAGAGAGTTGCACAAAGAGGGAAGAGGGGTGCAGAAAGAGGCAAGAGGGGTGCAGGAAGAGGAAAGAGAAGTGCAGAAAGAGGCAAGAGACGTGCAGAAAGAGGCAAAGAGAGGTGCAGAAATATGGAAGATGAGTCCAGAAAGAGACAACAAGGGTGCAGAAAGAAGCAAGACAGGTGCAGAAAAAAGCATGAGAAGTGCAGAATGAAACAACAGGGCCGCAGAAAGAGGCAACAGAAGTGCAGAAAGAAGCAACAGAGGTACAGAAAGAGGAAACAGGGGTGCAGACAAAGGCAAGAGAGGTGCAGAAATGTGCAAGAGAGGTGCAAAAAGAAGCAAGAGCAGTGCAAAAGAACCAACAGAGGTGCAGAAAGATGCGAGTGAGGTACAAAAAGGGGTAGGAGAGGTGCACAAAGAGGCAAGAGGGATACAGAAAGAGGCAGGAGGGGTGCAGAAAGAAGGAAGAGAAGTGCAGAAAGAACCAACAGAGGTGCTGAAAGAGGCACGAAGGGTGCAGAAAGAGGCAAGAGAAGTGCAGGAAGAAGCAACAGAGGTACCGAAAGAGGCAAGAGTGGTGCAGAAAGAGGGAAGAGGTGTGTAGAAAGAGGCAAGAGAGTTGCACAAAGAGGGAAGAGGGATGCAGAAAGAGGCAAGGGGGGTGCAGGAAGAGGCAAGAGAAGTGCAGAAAGAGGCAAGAGAGGTGCAGAGGGAAGAGGGGTGCAGAAAGAGGCAAGAGGGATGCAGAAATTTAGAACAGAGGTGCAGAAAGAAGCAAGAGCAGTGCAGAAAAAACCAACAGAGGTGCAGAAAGAGGCAAGAGGGGTACAAAAAGAGGCAAGTGAAGTACAGAACGAAGCAAAAGAGGTGCAGAAGGAGGCAAGAGAACTGCAGAAAAAGGCAAGAGAGGTGCAGAATGAGGCAGGAGGGATGCACAAAGAGGCAAGAGGGGTACAGAAAGAGGCAAGTGGGGTGCAGAAAGAAGCAACAGAGGTGCAGAAAGAGGCAAGAAAAGTGCAGAAGCAGGCAAGAAAGGTACAGAAAGATGGAACAGGGGTGCAGAAAGAGGCAAGAGGGATACAGAAATTTGCAAGAGAGGTGCAGAAAGAAGCAAGAGAAGTGCAGAAAGAAGCAAGAGAGGTGGACAAAGAGGGAAGAGGGGTGCATAATGAGGCAAGAGGGGTGCAGAAAGAAGCAAGAGGGGTGCAGAAAGAGGCAAGAGAAGTGCAGAAAGAAGCAACAGAGGTGCAGAAAGAGGCAAGACAAGTGCAGAAGCAGGCAAGGAAGATGCAGAAAGGGGGAACAGGGTTGAAGAAAGAGGCAAGAGGGATACAGAAATTTGCAAGAGAGGTGCAGAAAGAAGCAAGAGCAGTGCAGAAAGAAGCAAGAGAAGTGCAGAAAGAAGCAACCATGCAGAAGGAGGCAAGAGGGGTGCAGAAAGAGGCAAGAGGGGTGCAGAAAGAAGCAAGAGCGGTCCAGAAAGACGCAAGAGCAGTGCAGAAAGAACCAACAGAGGTTCAAAAAGTGGCAAGAGGGGTGCAGAAAGGGGTAGGAGAGGTGCACAAAGAGGCAAGAGGGGTACAGAAAGAGGCAGGAGGGGTGCAGAAAGAAGGAAGAGAAGTGCAGAAAGAATCAACAGAGGTGCTGAAAGAGGCACGAAGGGTGCAGAAAGAGGCAAGGGAAGTGCAGAATGAAGCAACAGAGGTACAGAAAGAGGGAAGAGTGGTGCAGAAAGAGGGAAGAGGTGTGTAGAAAGAGGCAAGAGAGTTGCACAAAGAGGGAAGAGGGGTGCAGAAAGAGGCAAGAGGGGTGCAGGAAGAGGCAAGAGAAGTGCAGAAAGAGGCAAGAGAGGTGCAGAAAGAGGCAAGAGAGGTGCAGAAATAGGGAAGATGAGTACAGAAAGAGACAACAGGGGTGCCGAAAGAAGCAAGACAGGTGCAGAAAGAAGCAAGACAGGTGCAGAAAAAAGCATGAGAAGTGCAGAATGAAACAACAGGGCCGCAGAAAGAGGCAAGAGAAGTGTAGAAAGAAGCAAGAGAGATCCAGAAGGAGGCAAGAGAACTGCAGAAAGAGGCAAGAGAGTTGCAGAAACAGGCAAAAGAGGTACAGAAAGAGGAAACAGGGGTGCAGACAAAGGCAAGAGAGGTGCAGAAATTTGCAAGAGAGGTGCAAAAAGAAGCAAGAGCAGTGCAAAAGAACCAACAGAGGTGCAGAAAGAGGCGAGTGAGGTACAAAAAGGGGTAGGAGAGGTGCACAAAGAGGCAAGAGGGATACAGAAAGAGGCAGGAGGGGTGCAGAAAGAAGGAAGGAAGAGAAGTGCAGAAAGAAGCAACAGAGGTGCTGAAAGAGGCACGAAGGGTGCAGAAAGAGGCAAGAGAAGTGCAGAAAGAAGCAACAGAGGTACCGAAAGAGGCAAGAGTGGTGCAGAAAGAGGGAAGAGGTGTGTAGAAAGAGGCAAGAGAGTTGCACAAAGAGGGAAGAGTGATGCAGAAAGAGGCAAGGGGGGTGCAGGAAGAGGCAAGAGAAGTGCAGAAAGAGGCAAGAGAGGTGCAGAAAGAGGCAAGAGAGGTGAAGGAAGAGGGAAGACGAGTCCAGAAAGAGACAACAGGGATGCAGAAAGAAGCAAGACAGGTGCAGAAAGAAGCAAGAGAAGTACAGAATGAAGCAACAGGGGTGTAGAAAGAGGCTAGAGAAGTGCAGAAAGAAGAAACAGAAGTGCAGAAGGAGGCAAGAGAACTGCAGAAAGAGGCAAGAGAGTTGCAGAAACAGGCAAAAGAGGTACAGAAAGAGGGAACAGGGGTGCAGACAAAGGCAAGAGAGGTACAGAAATTTGCAAGAGAGGTGCAGAAAGAGGCAAGAGAGTTGCAGAAACAGGCAAAAGGGGTACAGAAAGAGGGAATAGGTGGACAGACTGAGGCAAGAGAGGTGCAGAAAGAGGGAAGAGGGGTGCAGAAAGAGGCAAGAGGGGTGCAGAAAGAAGCAACATAGGTGCAGAAAGAGCCAAGAGAAGTGTAGAAAGAGGCAAGAGAGGTGCAGAAACAGGTAGTAGAGGTGCAGAAAGAAGCAACAGAGGTGCAGAAAGAGGCATGAGGGATGCAGAAAGAGGGAAGAGAAGTGCAGAAAGAAGCAACAGAGGTGCAGAAAGAGGCAAGAGAAGTGTAGAAAGAGGCAAGAGAGGTGCAGAAACAGGCAAGAGAGGTGCAGAAAGAGGGAAGAATGGTGCAGAAAGAGGCAAGAGGGGTACAGGAAGAAGCAAGTGAGGTGCAGAAAGAGGCAACAGAGGTGCATAAAGAGGCAAGAGAGGTGCAGAAAGTGGAAGAGATGAGCAGAAAGAGGCAAAAGAAGTGCAGAACAAAAGCAAGGTGCAGAAAGAAGCAACAGAAATGCAGAAAGAGGCAAAAGAGGCACAGAAAGAAACAAGAGTGGTTTGCACACCATTAGTACCAATTTAATACCCACATTTAGCAATAAGTAATAGGTGACCATTCTAGGTTTGCAAAGGGCCTTCCACCATGCTGTAACACTTGTCGCTGGATTTTTGGAAGTGTTTGAGCACTTTGAGCTAGAAACAAGGTTTTTTGTGTTCAAATCTGCAGATTATGCAGCAGATGATGGATTATGTGGCAAATGCGGAAAATGTATAATTGTGCGAAAGTCAGTGCAGCCAACAGTTGCATAATTCCAGTGGCCCTGCTCATACCTCCGACTGGGTCCAGAAGTGCTCCTCAGCGGTTCCTTCTTTTTTTTGTCTCATTGAGTTTATAGTTTAGCTTCTATGGAAACGAGGAAGACTAAACTGAGGTTACCACTCCACAACACAGACTACCATACCACATAATTACTCTCCATAACACTTAATCTCACTCTACATAATTACTATACACTAAATACCACATACTTTCTCTCCACATAATTTCACTGCACAACATACCACATAATTCCACTACACACAACGTACATCCACTCCACTCCAAAAACATTAGTAAAAAGTTTTACATTTACAATGCCAATAGCCGTAACTTTCGGAAATGCGAGACCTATTACATTCCAAATGCTTCTTTAACTAGTAGTCGCGTTTGAAGAGTGGTGGAGAAAGGGGGCTCGGCCTCCGACCAGCGCTCAGGGATTCCGCTGCGTAGGACTTACGGGAGGTACCAGGAAGGCTCTTTGGCCCCCAAAGTCCCTCAGGAGTAAAGTGGACTTCATCCCCCAACCAGTAGTGTGCCAGGAGGCACATTTGCAGAGTGGTGGAGAAAGGAGGGCATTGTCTCTGAAGACTTCTTAGCAATGAATGAATTTGTATTTGTATAGCGCATGGCTACCCTGAGGCCTCCCAGTGCTGAGGACAAACACAGGTGGACAAGGTACAAGAGTTAAAGCGAGTCCTTGAAGAGGAACGTTTTCAAGAGTTTTCGAAATGCCAACAGATTGGGCTCCTTCCGCAGATTGGAAGGAAGGGTGTTCCAGAGGTTAGTGGCGTTGAAAGAGAAAGAGCGCCCGCCCCATCTGGCTCTTCGTATTTTCTTCGGGGTGGCAAGATAGGAGAAGCTGGAGCGAAGGTTTCTGGAAGGATGGTAGGGGGTGATGAGGGAGTGAGTAATGACCGGACCGTTCTTCCAAAAGGCTCTATGAGCCAGGCACATGGCCTTGAACTGTATCCTTGCCGTAACAGGGAGCCAGTGAAGGCTCCTTAGTGCTGGTTTCGCAGATTGCCTGCGAGGAATCTGGAGAAGCAGGCGAGCAGCACAATTCTGGATCATCTGGAGTTTGTGAATAGTGAATTGGGGAGCTCCCAAGTAGAGGGCATTCCCATAGTCCAGGCGAGAAATAATAAGAGCTTGGACCATGATTCTTCTCGCCTGGAAGGGGAGGAGGGAGAGGATCTTACGCAACATCCTCATCAGGCCGTAACAGCGATCCCACTGTATGGGACTTACTGGAGGTAACAGGAGGGGTAGTTGGCCCCCAAGGATATTCTTGGGGGCCAACTACCCCTTCGATTACCTCCAGTAAGTCCCACACAGCAGGATTCCTAAGTTCTCATAGCAGGCCACGCCCCCTTTGCCCACCACTCTGCAAACGCACTCCCTGGTGCGCTCTTGGATGGGGATTGAAGTCCCCTTCACTGCTGGGGGTAATTAGGGGCCAACTAGCCCTCCTGTTATCTCTAGTAAGCCCCACACAGCTGGATTGCTGAGAGGTGGTCCAAGGCCATGCCCCCTTTTTACACCACTCTGCAAATGTAGCTCCTGGTGCACTGCTGCTTGGGGGATGAAGTCCACTTTAGTCCTGAAGTCCTCAGGACACAAAGGGACCTCATTGCCCCACCAGCAGTGCAGCAAGAGGTGCGTTTGCAGAGTGGTGTAAAAAGGGGCGTGGCCTCGGACCACCTCTCAGCAATCCCACTTTGTGGGGCTTACTGGAGGTACCTGGTGGGCTAGTTGGCCCCTAAGGACACTTAGTATTCAAGGGGGCTTAATCCCCCAATCCAGAACATGCCAGGAGGTGGGTTTGCACAGTGGTGCAGGGAGGGGGCGGGGCCTCTGGTGAGAGGCCGGCTTTTTTAAAATTTAGTTTTGGAAGGGGGGCTGTGTGGCCCCCCTTCCCTTAATTATTTTTGGACCTTGGGGACCCCATCCCCAAGGGCCTGAGCATTTTTGTTTTTTTTTAAACGGGAAGGGGGCCGCGTGGCCCCCCTTCCCTAGGCCACTATTGGCCCCGGGGACCCCATCTCCCAGGGCCTGCCCTCATTTTTAAAAGAACAAATTTCATTTTTCCTGGGAGGGGGCCGCGTGGGCCCCCTCCCCTGGGCCACTTCTGGCCCCGGAAACCCCATCCCTGGGGCCTGGCCTCGTTTAAGAAAAAGAAAATCTTGGGAGGAATGCTGCATGGCCCCCCTCCTCTGGACCACTTCTGGCCCCGGGGTCCCCATCCCCCGGGGCCGGCCCTCAACATTGGGGACCGTGGGGAGCCCCAATGCCCCTGTGGTCCCAGCTGGCTCCCCACCTCCTGCGGGAGCCGGCATTGTTTTTGGACAAGGGGAGATGCTAACATGCAGCTCCACTTGTACAAAAGCAATCTGCTTCGCTTCATGGAAGTGAGAGCAGTTTTTCTGCTCCCGCTTCCATGAAGCGAAGCAGAGTTTGCAATGACAGGGCGGGAGGGCACCCCGGTACATTGCTGGAGCCGGCCCTGGGGGTGGCGGTCCCCAGGGCCATAGAGGGCTCCATGAGGGGGGCCACGCGGTCCCCCTCCCAATGTGTAAATAGCCCTGGGGAGGTGGTGGTCCCCGGGGCCGGGGTTCAGCAACGGACACCGCATTATCTTAATTAGTGCCCCGGGGAGGTGGTGGTCCCCGGGGCAGCGGGGGGGCAGGAGCCCCCCCACTCTTATTTTTTTTAATTATTGAAGCCCCGTGGAGGTGGTGGTCCCCAGGGCCGGACCCCCCACATATAATAGCAATGCCCCGGGGAGGTGGTGGTCCCCGGGGCAGCGTAGTGGGGCAGAAGCCCCCCACGCCTTTAATTTTTTAAAAAGCCCCGGGAAGGTGGCGGTCCCCGGGGCTGCAGGGGGGCTGCGTGCCCCCCGCATGTAATCAACATGGCCCCGGGGAGATGGCGGTTCCCGGGCCTCTTGGGTCCCCCACAGGCCCCCACACTATATTTTTTGATTGCCACCAGGAACTGGCCCACCCGGGGGCTGAATAAAATGAAGCGCAGGAGACCGAGATTTGTTTTTTTAAATTTTTCGGTGGGATTCGCACACCCAGCGCGAATTCTGTCGATTTTTTTTTTTTAAATGCTATTTTTGGGCCTGGTGGTCACTGTGGGACCCCCTGAGCATGCCTAGGGGTCAGGGTGTTTCTACCCTGCCCCCTTTTCTTGTTTTTTTTAATCTTTTTCTACTGTTTTCTTGTGACAAGATGACTGCCAACACTTCTTGGTTTGGAGTGTTGACAGCCAGTCAAAATGAAGCTCATGCTTGGGAGGGTTCGTGAACCCTCCTCGGCCACCAGATATCGATATTTTTATTTTTTGAATTTCTCAGGAACTACTGAACGGATTTACACCATTTAAAAAAAAGGTCGCTTTCTGAACCAATAGCTACCTTTTTTGACAAATTTGGTGTAATTCCGTTCAGTAGTTCAGGCTGTAGCTTTGTCTAAAGTTCCTAAGGAAATTAACATTAACATTACCCGTTTTGGGACCCCCCTTTTTTCTCGGCCCCCGCTCGATGAATCACCATCAAACTTTCAAGACAGGAGCTGTCCTGTGCGATCCATTAGCTTTGAAAATTTCACGAAGATTCATAAAACGGCGCCAAACATATTGGCAAAAGAAAAAACGATTTTTGAATAGAAACGAGGTCCTTACTATAATTACCTACTGGCGACTGCCAGTAGGTTATATATATATATATTTATATGATTATTTATTTATATATGTATTTATGAGTATAAATGGGAATCAGCTGCTACTATAATGTTTATGATATGTCTATGAACGGTTCTTTATACTCCATCCACACCCCCACTGCACTTTTTACATATAAATAGGATGACACCTGGATGTCACCGAAAATTATGCTAGGATAAGACATATTTCAGCAATTTTTGCACAAATAGCATAAGTATTTTATCCTGATCATTGGCCATAAGTTTTTAAGAAAACAATTATGTTTAGAATATAGATGGCCAACAGTAGGGATATATTAGCACCAGCACTTTTTGTATCATGTTATTCACTTTGGGTTCACACTTTAGCACCAAGTCACTTTTGCGAGTATTTAGCAATATTTGCACACTGTATGATCTCGATGCTGCTATTTTTTGCACAAGGTCCATATTGGACAAAATTCAAGGGTAATGTATTTAGACTAAATACCCACTGCTCAATTTGCACAAAACAGGGACAGGAACTACAGTTAATGTCTCTTATTGCGAAAGAATATAGCTAATAGTGATGTAACACTTCTTATAATAAGGGAAATTAATAGGGGAAATCAATCCAAGTCATATATAACAATATACTACCACAGGTCAGGAAGCATATGATTGGCCTGGAGGCATTTCTGCCACAATAAATTTGGATATTATACCCATGGAAGAAAATGTGACAATACACCATTCAAGGGGGAATTTTATTTTCTAAAGATATCCAGAGTATTTTACTAAGATTGTAATTGCATTTTTAGCAGAAATATGAATTGTTGTAATAGTGTGTTGTTTATGTTTATGACTGGAACTGTTAGCACTGGCACTTTAAATTCTGGTAACAATGTCTTGGCAATGTCATGTGATCAAGGCCGAGTGTCGGCCGAAACGCGTCATGGCGGACAAGAAGGGTGAAATTCAACAATAAAATATACCTGCGCAAAAAGCTGGGTCCACACTCGTACTTTGTGGAAGAGGATCGCTAACCTACGAGGGTTTGGATAGATATATATATATATATTATCTACTGGCGGTCGCCAGTAGATAGTGATAGTTAGGACCTATTTTCCATAGGAAATCTGCAACATTCTATTTGAAATAACGTTGGCGCCGGTTGACGAATCTTCGCGAAAGCTTCCAACTTGTTGGGGCGCTCCGGTCCGCTCCTATCCTGAAAGTCTCGGGGTGATTCGTCAAGCGGGGGCCGAGAAAAAGGGGGGTCCCAAAACGCGTTTTCCTCATTTATTTTTCCATAGGAACCGCTCATCGCGGCTACAGCCCAAACTGCTGAACGGAATTACACCAAATTTGGCAAAGAGGTAGCCCTTGGTTCAGTGTCGTGCCTTTTGCTTAAATGGTGTAAATCCGTTCAGTAGTTCCTGAGAAAATCAAAAGTAAAGTCACATATATATCTATGGCCGAGTAGGGTCCGCGTACCCTCCCGATCACGAGCTGCATGCTAATTGGCTGTCAAGTGGCTGTCAACACTCCAAATCAGGAAGTGTTGGCAGTCATTTTGTCCCTCGGTAGAACCGAGGGACAGAAACAAGTGCGCAAAGCGCAAAAGGGGGCAGGGTAGAAACACCCTGACCCCTAGGTCTGCTCAGGGGTCCCACAAGGACCCCTGGGCAGAAAAGCATTTATTTTTTATTTTTTTAAATCGGCGGGATGCGCTTAGGGTGTGCGGATCCCGCTGATTAAAAAAAAACACAAGAAACAAGTGCGCAAAACGCACAAAGGGGGCAGGGTAGAAACACCCTGACCCCTAGGTCTGCTCAGGGGTCCCACAAGGACCCGCTGGGCAGAAAAAGCAACAAAAAAAAAGACGGCAGCAGTCTGCAAATGCGCCCCTGGCGCGTTTAAGAAGGAAGTAATTCCCCTTGAATACTGAGGGTCCCTGGGGCCAACCAGCCCACCAGGAACCTCCAGTATGCGCCAGGGGCTGCGTTGCAGAGAGGTGTACAGAGGCCACGCCCCTTTTACACCTCTCTGCAACGCAGCTTTTTGGAGGTACATGGTGGGCTAGTTGGACTCCAGGGACCCTCAGTATTCAAGGGGACTTAATCCCCCAATTTAAAACACGCCACGGGGCGCGTTTGCACAGTGGTGAAGGGAGGGGGCGTGGCTTCAGGTGACATGTGTGCAAACAGGCCCCGTGGTGCGTTTTAAGATGGGGAATTAAATCCTCTTCAATCCTGAGGGTCCCTGGGGGCCAACTAGCCCACCAGGTACCTCCAGTAAGCGCCATGGAGCTGCGTTGCAGAGTGTTGTAAAAAGGGGCGCCGCCTCTGAACACCTCTCTGCAACGCAGCTCTCTGGCGCATACTGGAGGTATCTGGTGGGCCAGTTGGCCCCTAGTGACCCTCGGGATTGAGGAGGAATTAATTCTCCAACTTAAAACGCGCCACAGGGCGTGTTTGCAGACATGTCACTTCAGGCCCCACTCCCTTCCTTCACCATTGTGCAAATATTCCTCTAAAATCAGCCGAACTACGAATTCCGATTTACTAACCTGTTATCAGGAGAGACCTCAGTGCTGCATCTTTGAGCCCAGTACTGATCCTGAAAAGTAATTTTAACCGTACTTACCAGTAATTTGAATTTCCTTCCATAGGCTAACATTGACTGGTTTCACTTGAAAATTCTTCTAAGTGTGGAGTTTTGGAACTTTATAATATTCCTCTAAAATCAGCCGAACTACGAATTCCGATTTACTCACCTGTTATCAGGAGAGACCTCAGTGCTGCATCTTTGAGCACAGTACTGATCCTGAAAAGTAATTTTAACCGTACTTACCAGTAACTTGAATTTCCTTCCATAGGATATCATTGCCTGCTTTTTGCTGAAAAAGTTTCTAAGTGTCGATTTTTGAAACATACAAATATTCCTCTAAAATCAGCCGTACTACGAATTCCGATTTACTCACCGGTTATCGGGAGAGACCTCAGTGCTGCATCTTTGAGCCCAGTACTGATCCTGAAAAGTAATTTTAACCGTACTTACCAGTAACTTGTATTTCCTTCCATAGGAATCCATTGTCTGGTTTTCAGCAGAAAAGTTTCAAAGTGTCGATTTTCACAAACTACAAATATTCCTTAAAAATCGCCTGTATGACTTAAACGCATTCTTTCAACTGTTTACAGGAGATGCACCAGTGCTGGATCCAGGATCCACCACTGAGTAAGAAAAAGTAACGATAACACTACTTACCTGCTAAGTGAATTTCCTCCCATGGGATAACATTGGTGATTCTATGTGAAAAAGTTTCTAAGTGTCAACTTTTAAAATACAATAATATTCCTTAAAAATCACTACTGTAACCAAAACCAAAACCAAACACTCATGTAGCTATTCACAAACCCATGCAGCCACTTACACAGCAACAGACAGACGGATACAGACATTCACCCAGTTTAGTCACTAACCCATGCATTCAGTAAGATACGTTTAATCACTCACTTATAGAGTTAGTCACGCACCTACTAAATCATCCATTCAGACACTTATACACCCACTCATTCTTCAATACGCCTTTCCCTATATATATTAAACATATTTAAACTTTACAGAAACACACAGTCACTGGATGATGTCATCAGTGATGTCATTTGAGATGTCATCAGTGATGTCATCAGTGATGTCACTGACCATGTCATGAGTGATGTAATATGTGATGTCATAAGAAGTGCATTGTGGGCGCGAGTTATAGTTAGCTGAACTAACTATAACGGGGGAATTTCACGGGTTTTGTACGAGTGCAATGTCCAACTAACTATAACTTTCCCTAAAACCTATGGTTTTTCAGTGAATTTGTAAGGTTTTTTTAAATGCTAATTTCTAACTATAACGTGCCTGAAACCTATGGTTTTTTCAGTGAATTTCAAAGGTTTTTTAAATGCTAATTCCTAACTATAACATGTCTGAAACCTATGGTTTTTTCAGTGAATTTCAAAGGTTTTGTAAATGACAATTTTTAAATGTATTAATTGTTATATTTATTTTTTTGATACTGATTTACTACAATTTTTTTAACTATTTATTTTTAGATATTTTATTTTTTAAATTACATTGTAATTACATTATACATTACATTACAAAATATACTTTCTCAGAATGAATTACTTTAGTTTAAATACTTTGCAAATAGGCAATACACTTTTAAGTACAGTAGTACACAATGCAACATTGAGCTCAATGTAAATTTCAAGTTAAATGCAATTAGTTACTTTATGGATTACTTTTCTAACCACAGGACTGGATCCTAGATTCAGTCCTGGGACATCTCCTGTAAACAGTTGAGTAAAAGCGTTTTGGTTACAGTAGTGATTTTTAAGGAATATTATTGTATTTTAAAAGTTGACACTTCGAAACTTTTTCAAATAGAATTACCAATGTTATCCTATGGGAGGAAATTCACTTAGCAGGTAAGTAGTGTTATCATTACTTTTTCTTACTCAGTGGTGGATCCTGGATCCAGCACTGGTGCATCTCCTGTAAACAGTTGAAAGAATGCGTTTAAGTCATACAGGCGATTTTTAAGGAATATTTGTAGTTTGTAAAAATCGACACTTTGAAACTTTTCTGCTGAAAACCAGACAATGGATTCCTATGGAAGGAAATACAAGTTACTGGTAAGTACGGTTAAAACAACTTTTCAGGATTAGTACTGGGCTCAAAGATGCAGCACTGTGGTCTCTCCTGATAACAGGTGAGTAAATCGGAATTCGTAGTTCGGTTGATTTTAGAGGAATATTATAAAGTTCCAAAACTCCACACTTAGAAGAATTTTCAAGTGAAACCAGTCAATGTTAGCCTATGGAAGGAAATTCAAATTACTGGTAAGTACGGTTAAAATTACTTTTCAGGATCAGTACTGGGCTCAAAGATGCAGCACTGAGGTCTCTCCTGATAACAGGTGAGTAAATCGGAATTCGTAGTTCGGCTGATTTTAGAGGAATATTTGCACAATGGTGAAGGAAGGGGTGGGGCCTGAGGTAACATGTCTGCAAACACGCCCTGTGGCGCGTTTTAAGTTGGAGAATTAATTCCTCCTCAATCCCGAGGGTCCCTAGGGGCCAACTAGCCCACCAGGAACCTCCAGTATGCGCCAGGGACGTTATAGTTTGAAATTAGCATTTAAAAAACCTTAGAAATTCACTGAAAAACCACAGGTTTCAGCAACGTTATAATTAGTTGGACATTTTACTCGTACAAAACCAGAGAAATTCGGCCGTTATAGTTAGTAGAGCTAACTATAACTCGCTCCCCCGCAATGCACTGCTGATGACGTCACATATTACATCACTCATGACATGGTCAGTGACATGGTCAGTGACATCACTGATGACAGCACTGATGACATCATCCAGTGAATGTGTGTTTCTTTAAAGTTTAAATATGTTTTATATATATATATATATATGTCAAGGTGTATTGAAGAATGAGTGGGTGTATAAGTGTCTGAATGGATGATTTAATAGGTGCGTGACTGATTTTATAAGTGACTGATTAAGCGTATCTTACTGAATGCATGGGTTAGTGAGTAAACTGTGTAAATGTCTGTATCAGTCTGTCAGTTGGTGTATAAGTGGCTGCATGGGTTGATGAGTAGTTACATGACTGTCTATATGGGTTATTGATTGATTGTCTGAGTATCTGTATGGGTGCCTGGGTGTCTTTGTGAGTGGGTGGGGGGTGGGTGACTCTGTGCATAGATGTGTGAGTGGGTGATTCACTGTGTATGGGTTCAAGAGTGCACCTGTGAAGGGTTGTATGGGTAGGTGAGTGTGTGTACACCACTGCACTAAACCCTGAAACACCACACCCAGCAAGACCACCTACACTGGCCGAACACCACTGCACTGCCCTAAACCCTGAAACACCACCCCCTGCACGACCCCCTACACTGCCCGAACACCACTGCACTGCCCTAAACCCTGAAACACCACCCCCAGCACGACCCCCTACACTGCCGAAACACCACTGCACTGCCCCAAACCCTGAAACACCACCCCCAGCACGACCCCCTACACTGCCGGAACACCACTGCCCTAAACCCTGAAACACCACCCCGTGCACGACCCCCTACACAGCCCGAACACCACTGCACTGCCCTAAACCCTGAAACACCACCCCCTGCATGACCCCCTACACTGCCCGAACACCACTGCACTGCCCTAAACCCTGAAACACCACCCCCAGCACGACCCCCTACACTGGCCGAACACCACTGCACTGCCCTAAACCCTAAAACACCACCCCCAGCACAACCCCCTACACTGCCCGAACACGACTGCACTGCCCTAAACCCTCAAACACTCCCCCAGCACGACCCCTACACTACCCAAACACAACTGCACTGCCCTAAACCCTAAAACACTCCCCCAGCACGACCCCTACACTACCCGAACACCACTGCACTGCCCTAAACCCTGAAACACCACCCCCTACACTGCCCGAACACCACTGCACTGCCCTAAACCCTGAAACACCACCCCCTGCACCGCCCCCTACACTGCCTGAACACCACTGCACTGCCCTAAACCCTGAAACACCACCCCCAGCACAACCCCTTTTACTGCTCGAACACCACTGCACTGCCCCAAACCCTGAAACACCACCCCCAGAACGACCCCCTACACTGCCCGAACACCACTGCCCTAAACCCTGAAACACCACCCCCAGCACGACCCCTTTTACTGCTCGAACACCACTGCACTGCCCCAAACCCTGAAACACCACCCACAGCACGACCCCTACACTGCCCGAACACCACTGCCCTAAACCCTGAAACACCACCCCAGCAAGACCCCCTATACTGCCCGAACACCACTGCACTGCCCTAAACCCTGAAACACCAACTCCAGCACAACCCCTACACTGCCTGAACACCATTGCTCTGCCCTAAACCCTGAAACACTAGCCCCAGCACGACCCCCTACACTGCCCGAACACCACTGCACTGCCCTAAACCCTGAAACACCACCCCCAGCACGACCCCCTACACTGCCCGAACACCACTGCACTGCCCTAAACCCTGAAACACTAGCCCCAGCAAGACCCACTACACTGCCCGAACACCACTGCACTGCCCTAG
Organism: Calotriton arnoldi; assembly: GCA_963921515.1. Classification (NCBI taxonomy): domain Eukaryota; kingdom Metazoa; phylum Chordata; class Amphibia; order Caudata; family Salamandridae; genus Calotriton; species Calotriton arnoldi. The sequence continues at coordinate 21,061 of CAWUFW010023785.1, read as the reverse complement.
ACTCTGAAACACCAGCCCCAGCAAGACCCCCTACACTGCCCGAACACCACTGCACTGCCCTAAACCCTGAAACACCAGCCCCAGCATGACCCCCTACACTGCCCGAACACCACTGCACTGCCCTAAACCCTGAAATACCAGCCCCAGCACCACCACCTACACTGCCCGAACACCACTGCACTGCCCTAAACCCTGAAACACCAGCCCCAGCACAACCACCTACACTGCCCGAACACCACTGCACTGCCCTAAACCCTGAAACACCAGCCCCAGCACAACCCCCTACACTGCCCGAACACCACTGCACTGCCCTAAACCCTGAAACACCAGCCCCAGCACGACCCCCTACACTGCCCGAACACCACTGTACTGCCCTAAATCCTGAAACACCAGCCCCAGCATGACCCCCTACACTGCCCGAACACCACTGCACTGCCCTAAACCCTGAAACACCACCCCCTGCACCACCCCCTACACTGCCCGAACACCACTGCACTGCCCTAAACCCTGAAACACCACCCCTAGACTGCCCGAACATCACTGCACTGCCCTAAACCCTGAAACACCACCCCCTGCACCGCCCCCTACACTGCCTGAACACCACTGCACTGCCCTAAACCCTGAAACACCACCCCCAGCACGACCCCTTTTACTGCTCGAACACCACTGCACCGCCCCAAACCCTGAAACACCACCCCCAGCACGACCCCCTACACTGCCCGAACACCACTGCCCTAAACCCTGAAACACCACCCCCAGCACGACCCCTTTTACTGCTCGAACACCACTGCACTGCCCCAAACCCTGAAACACCACCCACAGCACGACCCCCTACACTGCCCGAACACCACTGCCCTAAACCCAGAAACACCACCCCCTGCACGACCCCCTACACTGCCCGAACACCACTGCACTGCCCTAAACCCTGAAACACCACCCCCTGCACGACCCCCTACACTGCCCGAACACCACTGCACTGCCCTAAACCCTGAAACACCACCCCCAGCACGACCCCCTACACTGGCCGAACACCACTGCACTGCCCTAAACCCTAAAACACCACCCCCAGCACAACCCCCTACACTGCCCAAACACGACTGCACTGCCCTAAACCCTCAAACACTCCCCCCAGCACGACCCCTACACTACCCAAACACCACTACACTGCCCTAAACCCTAAAACACTCCCCCAGCACGACCCCCTACACTACCTGAACACCACTGCACTGCTATAAACCCTAAAACACTCCCCCCAGCATGACCCCCTACACTACCCAAGCAAAATACAAAATCTTCCTCCAACAATTTAAACAATATAGGTGATTCATCCAGGATACATATAAAATTGTCCCACAAAATCCTAGTATTCAATAGAATTGTTTTTATATTTTTTATCAAATGTAACAGTCAACAATTTTTGAAAAAATATATACGATTTATTTTCCTTTTTCTCAAAAAACATGTATAATCGATTTTCATAAATACAAATATAAATTGTAACATAGGCCCACTATGACAAAACAGAAAATAAAAAAACATAAAAAATACACATACGATACATATAACCAAATATCACAAAACAGGGAAATTACCATACATTAACAGTTGACAATACAGAATTAAATCATATAATTAATACACCAAGTTAGAACCATAAACAGAAAAACAAGACAAAACGCCGACGCGCGTTTCGGAACAATACAACATATAAGTAATTCCTTCTTCAGGGCGTAGACTGTAAGTATGTTCAATTTATAAGGGCCTTCTGTGTGGAGTGAGCAAACCACCGGATATGTGGTATAGAAGCTCACAGGGTACAAAGATTACATCTGTGGGAACAACAAAGCAAGAATTAAAACAAAATAGAGCTGACTTGAAAAAAACCACTAGGGTCAGAGCTTGACATGATCAGGGATTAACAAACAGCGAAGAATACATAAACCATATACCAGTGAAACAAGAGCCAGAATATCGAAGACCTAAGTATCCATAGTCTGTCACCAGAATAAGAAGACACCTCATAGAGTGAAACATGTGAGTAGAAAATCGGTAAGGTAGGTTAAAAAAACAACAAGCCTGAAAAATAGAAAAGGGTAAAGTCTAGATTTCATATGAGATGGCTAACCTACTCAGATTAGAAGAGGTTTAGGGGAAAAGGCGAATAATCCTGCCCTCAACGTCATCCTAAACTCATGACAGTAGGTTCACAATAGATCTAGAAAGGAACATATGAAAACATAGGAAAAATTAAACATATCTCCCAGGAAAATAAATAATAAACAAAAATTAAGGGAGTTTTATACCAATCATCATGGTGAGGCAAGCGTTCTGTCAAAGTTCCATTGGTACAGACAAAACCTCCAGTTGAAAAACGATGTAAAACCTCAGACAATCCAAAGATTACTTGCGAGTACTAAAAGAATAAAGAGCAACATCAAATAATAAATAAGAAAGAAAATAAATATAACCACAGCAGTTCATGGTGACCGAAAATTACAAAACTAAAGATAGATAAATAGTTCACTAAGGGAATGCGCTTAGTTAAAGAGATCAAATTACTTAAAAAGCGTTCTACCAACGAACAAATGACAAAATAGACTGTTGCCTGCAGATTCTACAGAATGATCATAAAGGCGATCACACTAAAGATTTTAACTAACATATCCCAAATATCAAGGGACATAAAAAGTCTAAAGAAAATGAAATATGTTTGAAAAAATGAAAAACTAAATAGTATGTAAACAAGTCTAGTATAAGGTAGGGACATAGCCCATACTTACAGCGACTCGAGAAGTAAGAAAGTCTACATCTGATAAAGATACTAGCAAAGATAAAACAGGGTAGACACGAGCAGGAAGTGCTTCGTAGCCGAATAATCTCACTCTGAAATAGAAAGCGCATAGTCGCATAATTAACTAGATTTAAGATTCAAACCACAAATAATAAACGAGTGAAACCTGTTATACAAAAAAATATAGTTTAAATCAACGCTTACCTCGATGGAGACCCAACGATAAAGGATACGTATGAAACCGCACTCGTACGACGGGCGTAATGACGGTAAGCTGAATGAGTGTCAAGGATATACAGCTGGGCGCCGGAATGGGGCGGGTTTTAGGATTGACTGGAGACCAAGACATAGACAAAGTCCCAGCAAGCATAGAACGCGCACACCTAGTAAACAAGTACTTTTGGGCGCCATCTTGGGATCCTAGCAAGGCCAATGTTAAGGAAACAAAGCACGTATACAGAAAGAAAAATACACAAAGAGAAAAGAAAATATTCTTTTAAAAGAATTAAAACCAATCCAATTGGTAAAAGACAGCAAGATAAATGTCAAAAACCACTAACAAGGTTGAACAGTGAAAATCAGCATAGGGAAATAAGTCTAAGAGTCCAAAACCCACAGACGCAGATGAAAATAAGTAAGGAACGAAAGGACCTAGAGACCCAGCGAAATTATAATAGGGCATTCTCCCACGGCAAATGATCATTGAGCCCTGAGTTTACCGTTTGGAGAGTGTATATCCAATATACCTCTCTTTTTCGCCTTAGTCCATCTATATTCCCATCCTTTGGATTAGCTACTTTCTCCAGTATCATCCATTTAAGTTCTTGTTCAGAGTGTTGATTAGTACTCCAATGTTCAACAAGGGGTGCTCCAATCCGTCTGTTCCTTATGGCTGACTTATGTTCACTTAGTCTTACTCTGAATTCTCTGCTTGTTTCCCCAACATACCCTTGATTACACGGGCAGAGAATCAGGTAGATAACATTGGATGTTCTACAATTGTTCATTTGTCTGAAGACAAATTTGTTCTTCCCCATTGTAGTTCTGAAGTGACCATAGCGGAACTGCACGCATGGCAGCTACCGCATTTATGTGTACCCAGAACAGGGTTACTACCTGTAATGGATTTCTGGACAAACTCTCGTTCTGGCTTGCACACAGATTTGACAAGAGTATTACGCAGATTCTTATTGCGACGAAACGCAAAAACTGGTCTAGGAAGTGGGGTACCTTGTCCACAGTTAAGTATGTGCCACTGTGACATAATGATTTGGCGAAGTTTGTTATTAATGTTAGAGTGTCTCGTAATGCAAACCAGTTTTGTATCTTTCGCCTGAAGACTAGTTTGCAGAAGGGCATCTCTGTTATAGTATTTCGCCCTCTTGAAGGCATCCCTAATGACCCTATTAGGGTACCCTCGATTGAGAAGTTTGTTTTTCAAAAGTTCCGCATGGGCCTCAAAATCCCTCATGGTGGTACAGTTCCTCCGAATTCTGAGGAACTGACTGAAGGGTATGCTGTCTTTTTGACACCGCGGGTGATAGCTTTCATAATGGAGAAGGGTGTTCCGGGCGGTGGGTTTGGTGTACAGAGATACCTCTATACCCTGATCAGTGGCTTGAATCCAGATATCAAGAAACTCAATTTTCTCCTTGCTGATGTTGGGGATAAATTTGAGATGAGGATCACACAAATTAATCCAAAGGAGGAACTCAGTGAGGAGTTCATCTGAGCCCCTCCAAATGAAAAAAATATCGTCAATGAATCTGTTCCAATGTTGAATACTTTCAGAAAAAGGTGCAACCTCATTGAAAATAAATTGTTCCTCGAAGGAACCCATAAAGATGTTAGCTACATTGGGGCGCAAGCCGCGCCCATGCTTACGCCTTGTATTTGTTTAAAAATGGAACCATTGAATTCAAAATAATTATCCTGAAGTACAATAGCCAGACATTCAAGGATAAATAAATGATCGATCTGATTATCATTATTGTTAAGGGCTCTTTTGACCGTTTCCAAAGCCTCCCTCTGGGGTATATTGGTGTACAATGCTTCAATATCCATAGAGACCAAGGTCTCAATATGGGGATTGAATGCAATGCCTTCAATTTTATTGATAAGGTGTCCTGTGTCCTTCACATGGGTTGGAAGGTTGGAAACAAGAGGCTTAAGAAAAACATCCACATATTTAGATAATGGTTCGGTAATGGAACCAATAGTGGATACTATAGGTCTAAAAATGAGGTCACCATTAAACCGAGTGATAAAGGTGGAGGTATAGTGGTTTTAGACAGCAGTTACTATAAAGAACAGATTCCACTTATGTTGGAGGTACCTGAACACTATCTTAAGGTTTCCTCATACCCAGAACAAAGAATTAGATCTGATATTCAGACCATCACTCAAAGCGCCTTGGATAGAGGGTCTATTTGTAAATTGGAGTTTGAATACCTCAACAAACCTTATACGAGGATTCCTGTACTCTATGGAGTACCTAAAACACATAAGGATACCAGAAGGCCCCCTTTTAGACCTATAGTATCCACTATTGGTTCCATTACCGAACCATTATCTAAATATGTGGATGTTTTTCTTAAGCCTCTTGGATATTGAAGCATTGTACACCAATATACCCCAGAGGGAGGCTTTGGAAACGGTCAAAAGAGCCCTTAACAATAATGATAATCAGATCGATCATTTATTTATCCTTGAATGTCTGGCTATTGTACTTCAGGATAATTATTTTGAATTCAATGGTTCCATTTTTAAACAAATACAAGGCGTAAGCATGGGCGCGGCTTGCGCCCCAATGTAGCTAACATCTTTATGGGTTCCTTCGAGGAACAATTTATTTTCAATGAGGTTGCACCTTTTTCTGAAAGTATTCAACATTGGAACAGATTCATTGACGATATTTTTTTCATTTGGAGGGGCTCAGATGAACTCCTCACTGAGTTCCTCCTTTGGATTAATTTGTGTGATCCTCATCTCAAATTTATCCCCAACATCAGCAAGGAGAAAATTGAGTTTCTTGATATCTGGATTCAAGCCACTGATCAGGGTATAGAGGTATCTCTGTACACCAAACCCACCGCCCGGAACACCCTTCTCCATTATGAAAGCTATCACCCGCGGTGTCAAAAAGACAGCATACCCTTCCAGTCAGTTCCTCAGAATTCGGAGGAACTGTACCACCATGAGGGATTTTGAGGCCCATGCGGAACTTTTGAAAAACAAACTTCTCAATCGAGGGTACCCTAATAGGGTCATTAGGGATGCCTTCAAGAGGGCGAAATACTATAACAGAGATGCCCTTCTGCAAACTAGTCTTCAGGCGAAAGATACAAAACTGGTTTGCATTACGAGACACTCTAACATTAATAACAAACTTCGCCAAATCATTATGTCACAGTGGCACATACTTAACTGTGGACAAGGTACCCCACTTCCTAGACCAGTTTTTGCATTTCGTCGCAATAAGAATCTGCGTAATACTCTTGTCAAATCTGTGTGCAAGCCAGAACGAGAGTTTGTCCAGAAATCCATTACAGGTAGTAACCCTGTTCTGGGTACACATAAATGCGGTAGCTGCCATGCGTGCAGTTCCGCTATGGTCACTTCAGAACTACAATGGGGGAAGAACAAATTTGTCTTCAGACAAATGAACAATTGTAGAACATCCAATGTTATCTACCTGATTCTCTGCCCGTGTAATCAAGGGTATGTTGGGGAAACAAGCAGAGAATTCAGAGTAAGACTAAGTGAACATAAGTCAGCCATAAGGAACAGACGGATTGGAGCACCCCTTGTTGAACATTGGAGTACTAATCAACACTCTGAACAAGAACTTAAATGGATGATACTGGAGAAAGTAGCTAATCCAAAGGATGGGAATATAGATGGACTAAGGCGAAAAAGAGAGGTATATTGGATATACACTCTCCAAACGGTAAACTCAGGGCTCAATGATCATTTGCCGTGGGAGAATGCCCTATTATAATTTCGCTGGGTCTCTAGGTCCTTTCGTTCCTTACTTATTTTCATCTGCGTCTGTGGGTTTTTGGACTCTTAGACTTATTTCCCTATGCTGATTTTCACTGTTCAACCTTGTTAGTGGTTTTTGACATTTATCTTGCTGTCTTTTACCAATTGGATTGGTTTTAATTCTTTTAAAAGAATATTTTCTTTTCTCTTTGTGTATTTTTCTTTCTGTATACGTGCTTTGTTTCCTTAACATTGGCCTTGCTAGGATCCCAAGATGGCGCCCAAAAGTACTTGTTTACTAGGTGTGCGCGTTCTATGCTTGCTGGGACTTTGTCTATGTCTTGGTCTCCAGTCAATCCTAAAACCCGCCCCATTCCGGCGCCCAGCTGTATATCCTTGACACTCATTCAGCTTACCGTCATTACGCCCGTCGTACGAGTGCGGTTTCATACGTATCCTTTATCGTTGGGTCTCCATCGAGGTAAGCGTTGATTTAAACTATATTTTTTTGTATAACAGGTTTCACTCGTTTATTATTTGTGGTTTGAATCTTAAATCTAGTTAATTATGCGACTATGCGCTTTCTATTTCAGAGTGAGATTATTCGGCTACGAAGCACTTCCTGCTCGTGTCTACCCTGTTTTATCTTTGCTAGTATCTTTATCAGATGTAGACTTTCTTACTTCTCGAGTCGCTGTAAGTATGGGCTATATCCCTATCTTATACTAGACTTGTTTACATACTATTTAGTTTTTCATTTTTTCAAACATATTTCATTTTCTTTAGACTTTTTATGTCCCTTGATATTTGGGATATGTTAGTTAAAATCTTTAGTGTGATCGCCTTTATGATCATTCTGTAGAATCTGCAGGCAACAGTCTATTTTGTCATTTGTTCGTTGGTAGAACGCTTTTTAAGTAATTTGATCTCTTTAACTAAGCGCATTCCCTTAGTGAACTATTTATCTATCTTTAGTTTTGTAATTTTCGGTCACCATGAACTGCTGTGGTTATATTTATTTTCTTTCTTATTTATTATTTGATGTTGCTCTTTATTCTTTTAGTACTCGCAAGTAATCTTTGGATTGTCTGAGGTTTTACATCGTTTTTCAACTGGAGGTTTTGTCTGTACCAATGGAACTTTGACAGAACGCTTGCCTCACCATGATGATTGGTATAAAACTCCCTTAATTTTTGTTTATTATTTATTTTCCTGGGAGATGTGTTTAATTTTTCCTATGTTTTCATATGTTCCTTTCTAGATCTATTGTGAACCTACTGTCATGAGTTTAGGATGACGTTGAGGGCAGGATTATTCGCCTTTTCCCTAAACCTCTTCTAATCTGAGTAGGTTAGCCATCTCATATGAAATCTAGACTTTACCCTTTTCTATTTTTCAGGCTTGTTGTTTTTTTAACCTACCTTACCGATTTTCTACTCACATGTTTCACTCTATGAGGTGTCTTCTTATTCTGGTGACAGACTATGGATACTTAGGTCTTCGATATTCTGGCTCTTGTTTCACTGGTATATGGTTTATGTATTCTTCGCTGTTTGTTAATCCCTGATCATGTCAAGCTCTGACCCTAGTGGTTTTTTTCAAGTCAGCTCTATTTTGTTTTAATTCTTGCTTTGTTGTTCCCACAGATGTAATCTTTGTACCCTGTGAGCTTCTATACCACATATCCGGTGGTTTGCTCACTCCACACAGAAGGCCCTTATAAATTGAACATACTTACAGTCTACGCCCTGAAGAAGGAATTACTTATATGTTGTATTGTTCCGAAACGCGCGTCGGCGTTTTGTCTTGTTTTTCTGTTTATGGTTCTAACTTGGTGTATTAATTATATGATTTAATTCTGCATTGTCAACTGTTAATGTATGGTAATTTCCCCTGTTTTGTGATATTTGGTTATATGTATCGTATGTGTATTTTTTATGTTTTTTTATTTTCTGTTTTGTCATAGTGGGCCTATGTTACAATTTATATTTGTATTTATGAAAATCGATTATACATGTTTTTTGAGAAAAAGGAAAATAAATCGTATATATTTTTTCAAAAAATTGTTGACTGTTACATTTGATAAAAAAATATAAAAAACAATTCTAGTGAATACTAGGATTTTGTGGGACAATTTTATATGTATCCTGGATGAATCACCTATATTGTTTAAATTGTTGGAGGAAGATTTTGTATTTTGCTTGTGCTTATTTCCCTGCTCTCTTCCTCCTTATTGAGATTTCAGGGACCCTCTGTTGTTTATTTGTTGACCCCTACACTACCCAAACACCACTGAACTGCCCTAAACCCTAAAACACTACCCCGCATGACCCCCTACACTATCCAAACACCAATGCACTACCCTAATCCCTAAAACACTACCCCCCGCACGATCCCCTACACTACCCAAAGACCACTGCACTACCCTAAACCCTAAAACACTATCCCCTGCACGACTCCCTACACTACCCAAAGACCACTGCACTACCCTAAACCCTAAAACACGACCTCCTACACTACACAAACAGCACTGCACTACCCTAAACCCTAAAACACTACCCCCTACACTACACAAACACCACTGCACTACCCTAAACCCTAAAAAACTACCCCCAGCACGAACCCCTACACTACCCAAACACCACTGCACTACCCTAAACCCTAAAACACTACCCACTACACTACCCAAACACCATTGCACTACCCTAAACCCTAAAACACTACCGCCAGCAGTACCCCCTACACTACCCAAACACCACTGCACTACCCTAAACCCTAAAACACTACCCCCTACACTACCCAAACACCATTGCACTACCCTAAACCCTAAAACACTACCCCAGCAGTACCCCCTACACTACCCAAACACCATTGCACTACCCTAAACCCTAAAACACTACCCCAGCAGTACCCCCTACACTACCTAAACACAACTGCACAATTTGTTACAGGCGTTGCAACGCAGGCCTGTGGTGCTTACTGGAAGTACCTGGTGGGCTAGTTGGGCCCCAGGGACCCTCAGGATTCAAGGTGACCTAATCCCCCAACTTAAAACGCTACACGGGGCGCGTTTGCACAGTGGTGAAGGGAGGGGGCGGGGCCTCAGGTGACATGTACGCAAACACGCCCTGTGGTGCGTTTTAAGTTGGGGAATTAATTCCCTTTGAATCCTGAGGGACCCTGGGGGCCAACTAGCCCACCAGGTACCTTCAGTAAGCACAACAGAGTTGCGTTGCAGAGAGGTGAAAAAGGTGCGTGGCCTCGGTACGCCTCTCTGCAACTCAGCTCTGTGGTCCTAACTGTAGGTACCTGGGGGGCTAGTTGGGCCCCAGGGACCCTCAGGATTCAAGGGGACTTAATCCTGCAACTTAAAACGCGCCACGGGGCGCGTTTGCACACATGTCACCTCAGGCCCCCTCCCTTCACCACTGTGCAAATGCGCCCTGTAGCGCGTTTTAAGAGGTAGTTTTAATCCCCTGCCCTATTATGTACTAGGGACTTGCAGAGGAGGTCATGCTAATCACAGGGGTACCCCAACGCATAGTGTTCCCTAGTGTATGTAGGTGTTTTCACTGTATTCTAAGTGTCTTTTAGCATAGCACTGGCTCTGGTTAGTCAGAGTAAGTTACCACCAGTACCCGTCTGTAAAAGTTGTGGGCACAGGATGATTTTGCAACAAGGCCTCTTTCTGCTCCTCTGTTGGTTCTTTCTGCACATCTTTTGCTTCTTTCTGTGCGTTTTTTCTTCTTTCTTCACATGTCCTACCTCTGTAGGCATAGTTAGAAACTAGCATTTAAAAAACGTTTGAAATTCACTGAAAAAACCATAGGTTTCAGACACGTTATAGTTAGAAATTAGCATTTAAAAAACCTTTGAAATTCACTGAAAAAACCATAGGTTTTAGTGACAGTTATAGTTAGTTGGACATTTCACTCGTACAAAACCATAGAAATTCCCCCGTTATAGTTAGTTCAGCTAACTATAACTCGCGCCCCGCAATGCACTGCTGATGACGTCACATATTACATCACTCATGACATAGTCAGTGACATCACTGATGACATCTCAAATGACATCACTGATGACATCATCCATGTGATAATTTCATGCATCTTCTCACACCCTTATATAACTTTTGATACACCCACTCTAAATTACAGACTGCCATTCTCAAAACCATAGACACTCCAACACCAAAAACTACATACCCACTCACTGATTCTTAGGTCTACACACACATCCACTCACTCACCCGTACAGTCACTCATACTTACAGTCACTCAGTGCAGGACTATCATGTGAGAAGTTGGCCTGGTATATGCTGTCCACTAATTATAGTGGGCACCTTGCACCAGTCCAAACAACCCCTTATTGGAGATAGGTTAAAGACAACCTTATTGAAAGCTATCCTAGTGGTAGCTATGGAGAGCAGCCTTCAGGCTAAGTCTTGAAGGAATGTAAAGCAGCTTGTTTTACCAGTCTATAATCTCTTGAGTGACCAAATGAAAAAGCACCACTCCAGGTATATATTCAAAATATATGTATTTATTGCTAAACACACCCCTCTAGTCTCTTTATGAGGCTAGAGTTCGAAGTACATAAGTTATAAGATATTAAATCACAGTAATAGCACAAATACACGTTTGGGCCCTAGGGGCGTACCAAACCATATACCAATAAAGTGGTATGCGAACCACGACTGAACTAGACACTAGGCCTAGAGCCTCTAGAAGTGCTTGGACCACAAGGAACCACCCAAGGTAGTGACACAGGGGACCCACGGGAGACGCGTGCAGTGTAAATACACAACCGCGATACGCCGTTAACTTCTATGGAGAAAGTCGGGATCGGGAAAATAGAGGAAAGGGACACTTAAAGAGGACTAGGACACAACCCTTTGAGATCTAGGACTTTGAAGAGTCTCTACCCACGGGAGCACCGCAGTACTCGTGTTACCTCACCCAGGGAAGCCGGGTGCATAGGTGCCTTTCGGGGTCGGGTTTCGTCGTCGATTCGAATGGCGATCTGCTGCAAAGTGCTGCTGGCGGCCAAGAGAAAAGTGTCCGGGTGGATCCAAGAGTGGATCGGAGTTCTGGTGAACCTGAAAGCAGAGGGGACAGAGTCTGGGTCACTAGCCAGTGACCAGGAAGGCGATGGACAGATGCCCACCGATGTCGAGTGCTTCAGGTGCGTTGACGGTCATCTTGACTCTTCAGCCACGAGGTCCAGGAGGTGTTGTCGGCAACCAGGAGCAGGATTCGGGCTGGTACACGATGTCTGTCGAGTCCTGATGTATCGGCGACAGGATTGGACCCAACAAGCCTTGGCAACGGCAAGTCTTGGTGAAGATGTAGATCGTCGATGGTGCAGACCAGCAAGGTCTGTGGAACTCACCCAGCAAGGGTAAGTGAGGGAAAGCCTGGAGCAACCAGGATGCCAAGTAAGAAAAGGATTGGCCTTCGTTAAGGGCTACTAGCCAACGGGCTAGCGACCGCGAAGGAGCCTCGTGACGCCGCACATGGAGCTGGCTTACAGGACACTCGTGGAGTGGGGGCCAGTGGTCTTCGGAGCAAGTGGTGCTGGAGGCTGGGGCTACTCGGAGCCCAAAGCACGACTTCTTGGGATACCCAGAAGATGATGCACTTGCAAATGTGCTCGGTGTCCAGGGGTCATGGTCTCAAGTCACCCACGATAGCCACGGGCCTCAGCTTTGCTGGGGACTCAGGGTAGCCTCGGGGCAGTCTGAGAATCCACCTCTGGTGATGCGATAACTTCGGCGTCCGACGGGAGCTTCAGAAATGCGAACTGGACAGATGCTTCTTTGGTGCCTGCCAAGCAGGGGAGTCACTCCTTGACCCCAAGGGAGATTCTTCAGTCCTCTAATCTTGTCGTAGAGCGTTGAAGGTCCAGAATTCAGTTTCAGAGTTTCGTCCAGGTATAATCTAAAGTCCTAAGGACTGGGTTCCTACCTTTATTCTAAAAATAGGGGTTGGACTACTCTGTGGCCCCACCTGTGGGTGGGTCAGGGCAGAGGGGTGGCTACACCCCTTTCCCTTTGTCCAGTTCACGCCAAAGCAGGGGCTGCAAGCCCCTGATCCGGTTTGAACTGGGGTATGCACAGGGACACCAAATGTGCCCCCAGTGCAGGACTTCAAAGCACCCGAAAGTGCTCCCGCCCAGCCCCACTACACATTATCCTGTCTGGGGAGGTGGTCACACCTCTCTGGGACAGGAAACCTATTGTCCAGGCCTCCCCTGCCGGAGTTTCGTCCAGCAGCAGGAGGCCAGACTCGTGTCTGTGGCAGCAGCATCCATTTTGTGATGCCAGGGCTCTGGAAAGAAGTTACCGGACTCGTCAGAGTTAACATGTCGTTCCCTCTAGAAGGGTGGAATGCTACCCCCGCCACCAGGATTGGCGGGGGGGGGAGTATTCCAAGATGTTTGACACCAAACACGACATGTTTAGGTGCAGCCATTCCAAAGTTAGCATTTTACCGCGAGGATATAATGCGCTTAAGAGTATATGGTCAGGCTGCACTACAAACAGCATCAGAGATGGTCTCCGAACGCTGCAGAGGGGCCCTGCTCATGCAGGGGCACCCTCTCACATAGGAACCATGCACTCTGCCTTTAGGATTAATAAGGCCTGCCTTAGGAGTGACTTATAGGTTTATATGTGTGTATGTATTTCGTGATATAGGTAACCTATATCACAGTAAGGGGTGCATGCACCACCTTACCCAGACTGCAGTAGCAGACCTGTGGTGTCAGTTTGGATGGCCTTCCAGGGGTGGCATAATACATGCTGCAGCCCCTGGCAGGCCTCTGAGGTACCTATGCCCTTGGTACATAGTATACCATATACTAGGGACTTATAAGGGCACTCCAGATCCCAATCAGTGATGTGCCTAAGGCACATGGAAACCATTTTAGAGAGGAAGCAGCTAGGCTGGGGTTCTGATTAGCAGGGCCCCAGCCAGACTAATGTCGAAAAACAGTGAAGCATCAGCAAAAAGTGGGGGTACCCATGTGAAGCAGATCCTACTCTCCTACATATCATATGCACTCATACACCTATATAAACACTCACACACCGCCACTCATCCATAGAGGTACTCACACACCTAGTCAGTCATGCAAAAAATTTATCACACACCCATTTACTCAGCTATACAGTTATACACACACCAGCTCACTTACTCATACAAATGCTAGCACATTCTTACGCTCTTATACAATAACTAATACAAGCACACACGCATCCATACAGCCACTCTCACTATCACACACTCTCACTTATAGCCATTTAAATACTCTAACACACATATATACTGCCTTTTACATATGTAGTTACTCGCACATGTACCACTGAGATATACATTCACTCACTAACACACCCATACACACACTCACCCACCCAAGCAGTCCATCACAGATGCACTCTTGAAATCATGCTCCCAGTGAATCACCCACTCACACATCTATGTACAGAGTCACATACACCCCACCCACACAAACACTCAGGCAGCCATACAGATACTCAGAGAACCAATCAATAACCCATATAGACACTCATGTAGCTATTCGCAAATCCATGCATCCACTTACACACCAACAAACAGACGGATACAGACATTCACACAGTTTAGTCACTAACCCATGCATTCAGTAAGATACGTTTAATCACTCACTTGTAGAGTCAGTCACTCTCATACTAAATCATCCATTCAGACACTTATACACCCACTCATTCTTCAATACGCCTTTCCCTATATATATTAAACATATTTAAACTTTACAGAAACACACAGTCACTGGATGATGTCATCAGTGATGTCATCAGTGATGTCATTTGAGATGTCATCAGTGATGTCATCAGTGATGTCACTGACCATGTCATGAGTGATGTAATATGTGACGTCATCAGCAGTGCATTATGGGCGCGAGTTATAGTTAGCTGAACTAACTATAACGGGGGAATTTCTATGGTTTTGTACGAGTGAAATGTCCAACTAACTATAACTGTCCCTAAAACCTATGGTTTTTTCAGTGAATATATATATATATATTACCTACTGGCGATCGCCAGTAGGTAGTAATAGTTAGGACCTTCTTTCTATTCAAAAAGCGTTTATTCTTTTGCCAATATCTTTGGCACCGTTTGACGAATCTTCGCAAAATTTTCAAAATGAATGGCCCGCTCCGGTCTGCTCCTGTCTTGAAAGTTTTGCTGTGATTCGTCAAGTGGGGGCTGACAAAAAAGAGGGGTCCCAAAATGCATTTTCCCCATTTTAATTTCCATAGGAAGCTTTAGACACGGCTACAGCCCGAACTGCTGAATGTAATTACACCAAATTTGGCAAAAAGGTAGCTCTTGGTTCAGAAAGCGACCTTTTTTTTAAATGGTGTCAATCCGTTCAGTAGTTTCTAAGAAATTCAAAAATAACAAATATCGATATCTGGGCGTAGCCTAACCACACATCTCATTGTGAGATCTGATTGGCTGTCAGCACTTCATCCTGGAATTGCTGGCAGCCATCTTGGGACCAATATACATGATAGCACCCCATTGAAATGCATTGTAGTGAATAGAAGATTTTGAGGGTCACCAAAAGGAGAACTATAAAGGGTGATAACAGACTTTAGTTACATTAGAATTCATTTGTTGATGGTACCATACTAATTTTAGGAATTGTCGTGTGTTCTAAGGTGATTTTACCCTGTGAAAAACCTTCTGCTGGGATATCATGAATCATGTTTGAGAGAAAACTATTTTCTCATGCTTGTCCCATAGAGGTTTGGAAGGTGCTCCAGAAGCTAAAATGAGAGCATATTTTCTGTAAATTCACATTATCTTCCTCAGTCATGTGAGAATGAAGTCTGACATTCTCAGTAAAACATGTACATCCAACAAGGGCAGAGACTGTCAGTTGATTCCTTTGTGTTCTACTGCAGCTTCCCAGAGTGTTCTAAAGAACTACTAGAGCGCTAACAGCCTTACTTATGACAAAAGTATGGCACACCTGAAGCCATCTTGATTGGAATAAACTGGTAACACTTAAAACATTTAATTTAAAAAGGAACAACATGATGGGGTTCATTTTGCCATAGAAATTATGGTTAGTGCTGTAGAAAGAAAAATTAGGACATGTTTTAAGTAAGGGTGGGCGGAATTTGCGGAGTTGCGTTCCGCGAAATTCCGCGAAACTGCAAGAAATCTCCGCGAGCACGTGGAATTTCGCGTGCTCGCGGAGATTTTGCTGCGCCCGTTGAATCCTGCCCTGCATATTTATCCACGAAGATGCCACCGTTTTGTGCAATACCTCTACTCAACTGGAGTACTTTCTACTGGCTAATCAGTAAGTGCTACCTCGTTGGGTAAATGTATAGTGCCTTCCCTACACTACAGCTGCGTAAAGGACCAGAAGAATTGTCCCCAGTGACCTGGGTGTCTGTAACTTTGCCACCGCGCCGAAAACGCCGGGGTCCTTTGATTAAGCTGTCCATCATAGTGGGGAAAGGGCGGGAAGACGTTGCATACCGCTAGTGTATGTGGGGCGGGGCCAAACGGGCGGGGCTTCTAGGCCAGTTCACATGCCTCTTGTTTAAAAAGGGTCAGAGTAGGATCTCAGCGGCAGACGAGGAGAAGGAACCTCCTGGTCACAGGAACTACACGAGGATTGCGCTCGAGAAAATCAAGGATGCAAAGACATCCATCAAGGATTGGAGCTAACTTTTCCGGCTGGACATGGGAAGAAGGCACATCTGCTTAACCACGCTCACGAATTCTACACGAGGATTGAGCTCGGAAAATCAAGGATGCAAAGACCTCTATCAAGGATTACAGCTAACTTTTCACGTTGGAAATGGAGAGAAGGCACACCTGCTTAACCACGCTCACGAATTCTGCACGAGGATTGCGCTCGGGAAAACCAAGGATGCAAAGACCTCCTTCGAGGATAACAGCTAACTTTTCACGTTGGAAATGGAGAGAAGGCACATCTGCTTAACCACGCTCACGAATTCTACACGAGGATTGCGCTCGAGAAAAGCAAGGATGCAAAGACCTCCATCGGGGATTACAGCTAACTTTTCACGTTGGAAATGGAGAGAAGGCACATCTGCTTAACCACGCTCACAAATTCTGCACACCTGCCCTGCATATTTATCCACGAAGATGCCACCGTTTTGTGCAATACCTCTACTCAACTGGAGTACTTTCTACTGGCTAATCAGTAAGTGCTACCTCGTTGGGTAAATGTATAGTGCCTTTCCTACACTACAGCTGCGTAAAGGTCCAGAAGAATTGACCCCAGTGACCTGTGTGTCTGTAACTTTACCACCGCGCCGAAAGCGCCGGGGTCCTTTGATTAAGCTGTCCATCATTCTACACGGGGATTGCGCTCGAGAAAATCAAGGATGCAAAGACCTCCATCGGGATTACAGCTAACTTTTCACGTTGGAAATGGAGAGAAGGCACACCTGCTTAACCACGCTCACAAATTCTACACGAGGATTGAGCTTGGAAAATCAAGGATGCAAAGACCTCTATCAAGGATTACAGCTAACTTTTCACGTTGGAAATGGAGAGAAGGCACACCTGCTTAACCACGCTCACGAATTCTGCACAAGGATTGCGCTCGGGAAAATCAAGGATGCAAAGACCTCCTTCGAGGATAACAGCTAACTTTTCACGTTGGAAATGGAGAGAAGGCACATCTGCTTAACCACGCTCACGAATTCTGCACGAGGATTGCGCTCGGGAAAATCAAGGATGCAAAGACCTCCATCGGGGATTACAGCTAACTTTTCACGTTGGAAATGGAGAGAAGGCACATCTGCTTAACAACGCTCACGAATTCTACACGAAGATTGCGCTCGAGAAAAGCAAGGATGCAAAGACCTCCATCGGGGATTACCGCTAACTTTTCACGTTGGAAATGGAGAGAAGGCACATCTGCTTAACCATGCTCACGAATTCTGCACACCTGCCCTGCATATTTATCAACTCGGGCACCTGCTTCAGTCCTTTCTTGCACCCGAATTCCGTTCCGCCGCGGATCACGGAAGTTTCGACATTTCCGCGTTCCTCGCGGAACGCGGAAATGCCGAAATTTCGCAAGTTCCGCGAGCGGAACGGAATTTGCCGCCCACCCTTAGTTTTAAGTAAAATCTCAAATATCTTCCTGTTATATTTCAACAAGAGCAGCCTGTCAGTTGATTCCTTTGTGTTCTACTGCAGCTTCCCAGAGTGTTCTAAAAAACAACTAGAGCGCTAACAGTCTTACTTATGACAAAATGATGGCACACCTGAAGCCATCTTGATTGGAATAAACTGGTAAAACTTAAAACATTTTATTTAAAAAGGAACAAAATGAGGGGGTTTATTTTGCCATAGAAATTATGGTTAGTGCTGCAGAAAGAAAAATTAGGGCATGTTTTAAGTGAGATCTCAAATCCTCTTCTATTTCATTAGAAAATTCTGACATGCAGACTGAAACAATCACTTTCAATACCAGCAGTAGACTTCCAGTTAACTCCCTGGTGAGCAGTAGCTTTATTACAGTGATCTAATGAGCAACTAGAGTGCTAACATTCTGAATTTATGGCAAATGTGTGACACATCTGAATGCCTTCTGCATGGAATCAAAGTAAAAAACTGAAAGCATTTTCTACTGAGGAGACTGCAGTACATGAGGAAATTAGGAAACTTGATAACAAATAAGTCTCCCAAGATGGCCACCAGAGAAAAAAGAGCCCAAATGTAGCACAAATATCACCCAGATGTAGCCCACATATAGCCCAATGACAGAAGTGTGCAAAACACTTTTTTTTTGTTTTTTTGCAGTTTTATATTGTGCAGACTGGTCAGGTATTGGAGCGTTGCTCTTACTTGGACCCCTTATTGCTTATTTTGCACGAAGTACATGATATTGATCTTGCGAAACATTGAACTTTACTATTCTGTTAACCTGAAGTTGCTCTGAACTGGGCTTTGTAACACCCGTTTTTACCTACTGGTTTTAATTAATTCTCACTGTATTGTATTAAGAAAGAGGATTTACTGTTTTTATGTACACTTTTATGATCTATGTTTCTAAATCAGACCGAATAAAGTTTAATGAATTTAATTGAAGTCTCCCAAGATGGCCACCAGAGAAAAAGGAGCCCAAATGTAGCACAAATATCACTCAGATGTAGCCCACGCATAGCCCAATGACAGAAGTGTGGAAAACCCTTTTTATCCTTTGTTTTCTTGCAGTTTTATATAGTGTAGGCTGGTCAGATATTGGAGTGCTTTACATGAGCATTGGTTACATCATACAAGGACAAACTCATTTTGGTTGTAGGCAGGGGAGATTAAGTGAATTGACCAGAATCACAGAATGTCGAGCTGAAGCAGAAACTCCAACTTGGTTTCCCAGTTGCAAAGTCTGCAGCTCTGGAAGTAACACCACATTCTCTCCCCTAAGCGTAACATTTAATCAAGTGGTCAACTGGATAAAAAAACATAAAGATAACAAATAATTTAAAAGTGCTTTGTCGCTATTTGAGAACTCAGAAAATATGTTCTCATTTTAGTTTTTTAGAGCACTAACCATAATTTCTATGCAAATAAGACCCTCTCATTTCTAAAGGAAATGCTTTAGGTATTACAGTTTTGATTACATCTGATGACGCCGGATTCCACTATAAAAGTTTACTAGGAATCCTCGGTCGACTGGACCTTTGTTACCTGCTGAGAAGTGTAAAGGGGAGAAACAATACATCCATAACTAACTAGCATGAATCAATTTAAGTAAAGCTCGGAAAAGATCACAGACTCCGAATTCCAAACTTAGGGGTTTATTACAAAACCAAAAATAACTGAACATACAAACACCTCAGGACGAGGTTGTAAAAATACATAGGCACTAATACAAAGTCCATCCTATAAACCAATCTAATCCGATACAACATAAAGAGAATAAGCAATTCCAAAAATACTAAACAGGCAATAACTGCACCAACATCTATATTAGTCTTCATTAGTGGCTGTAAAGGAAATCCATTAATCTTTCCCTACTCTATCCGTAAAGTGGCATCCCTACTTAACATTTCCCCAAGCAAGATCAAGAAAAGATGTCAGCTCGTGAAGACTTCCTAAGAAGTACACTCACGTTGTAAAGGTCAGTAGCCCAAATTAAAAAATCATTCTAAGTCTTCATTCTAAGAATCGATCCCTTCCTTCTACCCTCTAACGGCTCTCTGCTAACTCATCCCTCGGGGCACCGTCCCTAATACAAAATGCACAATTGGTAAACATGCCCCTGAAACACCTCCTCTGGCCAGGCACCTCTCGTAGGTAATTTTCCACCAAAACTTGTACTCGGTCCAGCGACGGTTGGTGTGTCCTTGGGTCTCAGGCTTCTTCAGCAAAAGAAAATCTCGGCTCCCAATTATCGGCATTCCTGAATACTTTGTAACAGGTCTCCTCCATACCTAACTCCCAAACAAAAAGCGTTATTCTAACTAACGAGGACGGTGTCCTTGCACCTGCAACGAGAACATGAGAACAGAACAACCTTGCATGCACATGAATTTCGCTGACTACCTCCAAATGAGAGCCTTACAAGGGGAAAATGCATTTCAGGCCTACATAAACCAGCTAACATAAGGAAAACGAATAGGCCTTTCTTAGCACGAAAGAGCAAATACTCCATCTAGGCCTTTGACATCAAATTAAACCCACATTTAAATGTTACATCTATAAGCACTACATTTCATCACTCTTACACACAATTAATCACCTATACATGTGCAACTTCAACATGATGCACATTTAAATCTAATGCATTACATTACACGTAAACTACTTCATTAAGCATTTGCAATGAACATCGAAAATTACATGATTCCCTCGAACTGCCATTTTACGTTTCTTGAATGGCACAACTCATCCTAACATTTCATTTACCACTGATTATTACAACACAGGTTCTAACTAACATTAACACACATAAGAATATATGCGGGTACGTACTATTCATGAATATAATGTACCCCTACAATTTTCAGAATATCACTGCGCTCTATCAGTTCCCCCCTCTGATGACTCGTGTCATCAACAAAATCATAGATCCCTGGAGAAAGAATCGACCTAAACAGAGCTTGTAGCCACTCTTCCCTGTCAGAACCTTTCTAAATTCTTGATATTCTCATAATGACTGTCCTGCAGTCTAGTCATCCTTACCTCTCGCTCCTTAAGGGATATTTCGACTTGATTCACCCTGTACCACTGATAAG